>OZ014486.1:9779603-9979114 GCA_963965965.1 Trididemnum nubilum
GCCAAAATATGGAACTCGGTACCATGTGAATTAAAAAAATTACCACATGATCAATTTTAATTAAAATACAAAAATAATTATTGTTAAATTACAAATGATTCTCAATTCTCTGAAATTAACATAAGCTCAAGTTTTACCTATACGCAACATATTCAAATGAACATGAAAAACTGACACGCTTACAGCAGCTTGACATGACTAATTTTTGGGTAGCTGCTTGACTCAATGACCGAGAGGTCCTTCTCAGCTTCTTGTTCTATTTAGTTGTATATATAATATATGTATCCATGAGAGTATATTTATTGTTTTTTTGGTTTTGAATGGAGCAAAATAAAATAAATATGAATGAATGGAAAGTTGGCTTGAAGTTACTTAAAAAGCAGAGAATTTGCAGATTTTTTTACAACCTTCCTTCCTTAAGTTGTTTTGACTACAACACTGCCGTAAACACTTAGTGAGAGTAATGAACATGCAGTAAGTTTTTGAAATTTTGTAATTGGCAATCCTGGCAAAATTTCTAAGAAGAAAGAGCCTTTCTAAGGGTAAATCTAAATTGTCATATCTTTGGAATGGAAAGTCTTAAAAAGCTCAAATTTGGTGAAGTTCTTCAGATCCGTCAAAATTTTTTTAGACAAAACCGAGCGAAAAAGTTTCGACTTGAATGCCATTTTAAGAGTACGTTCAAAACCGAAAAAAAAGCCAAAAAACATCAATTGAACGATTTCATTTTGTTTGCTTCGTAAATTAGACTAGAAAAACCAAATTAACTTCATTTTTTGGACATTAAACCAAAAAGTACTTCGCAAAAGCTGAGGTCAAAGGTCAAAAGAGTATCTTGTCAAAAAAATCTTCCAAAGACATTCGTAGCATGCACTTGATTGAAATAATGCTGCGTAGTATCAATTATTATTAGTGGAGTTATAAACCGATAACTGTAATCCAAAGCGTAAAACTTTGAATTGCTCAAGAGTAAACCCAAGGTCACGTAGTACAAACCATCACTATTGCATTGTTGTTGTTGTGAGATAACAGTGCAGTACGAAATCAGCTACTACGTAATAAATAATATCACACCTTTAACACTAGAGGTACTGCAATATGTTGAATCAAGAACAATATTGTGCCCCTTACATTATCTCTTATTTTGGGCTTTTTCTTCAGTTTTTATTGATGGTGATTTATCTTTCGCTTTATCGAACTCCTGTTTTTTCTTTAGTTTTTCAGCTTTTTCGCGTGCTTTTTTCTCTCCTTCTTTCACCAGATCACGTTGTAATCCAGTTGTGTACGTTTTGACTTTCAGTCTTGTATGAGTCTTATATAAAACGTTATCGATAATGGTAGTGTCCAAACCACTTAGGCCTTCAAATGAATGTCTAGTTCTATGACGAAGACGAGCATAACGATTTTCATTCACATCATTCCCAGCATCGTGCCCGTGTTTTATCATCTTAAACCTGCAAAAAATAGGGTGACGGGTAATGAAGAACTTTAAAACAGCCACAGAAAATGCTTAAATTGAATAGAAAACGATTGCCAACAAATCTTTCCGCATCAAAACAACTCCAGGTGGGACTTACTGGCTTAGCTCAGGCTACCTCGTTTACTGCAACAGTATTTAACAATTTTTCGACCAGGTGACGACCAAGAGGACTTTTCGGATTTCAAGTCAAATGGCCAACAGTTCGCCATTTCTTAAGACGGGGACTTGCTGTTATGGGTTGTTTATTCGTTACTTTTGAGTTGTGGTAAAAGCAATCTAGAATTCTTTTAAAGACAAAACGATTTCATTAACTTGATTGAATAAATAATAAAATGTGATGGAAATTGGAAAATATTAGAGACCTTGATTGAATAAATAATAAAATGTGATGGAAATTGGAAAATATTAGAGACCTGAAGAGGTTGATAGAAGTCTATCACTACCTCAAGAAAAGTCTCCCAATACCCATGATATTAATAGATTAAGTTACTAGATCTCCAATCCTCATGACCCAGAACCTCCTATAAAGGACTTTCAACCCTTGCGGAATGTGGACTCCGGTTTAAAAGAAAAAGATCCAAGTTCAAGTTGATTTTAGGGAACACCAAAAATGGCCTCTTGACGCGTTTTGTTCTCTTTTTTCGGCTAATCAGAGTGAAGACAAAAAAAAATACAAATCTTTACCACTTTTGTGCTAAATTCGGTGCTCCAAGTGTACGCGTGAGCAATGCCACCGAGCGGAGGCCTTAGCTTGTGCTCTCCAGAGAACAGCTCGTGGCTAGTTTGAGAAACCCTGGACTAAGAGCCGGTTTTTCCTGAAATGAGCTATGCTTACAAAAATGAATAAGCATGAATCAATTTTTGTTTCTGTAATCAGCAGCCAGTAGCGTACGCAGGATTTTGAAAAGGGGGGGGGGGGGGGGGGCCAGAAACTTCGGAAAATATGAGAAGAACAAAGGTCTGAATCAGAAATTGTTTCGCCCAAAATCAAGTGAAGAGCAAAAAAAAGGTCTTCACTCAAATTTGGTCCGATTTTTCGCCCAAAATCAGGTGAAGAGCAAAAAAAAGGTCTTCACTCAAATTCAGTCTGATATCAAGCCTAGAAGAAACGCACAGAAGATACCCCTTGTGTGATCAAACCTTAAGCCCAACTTGCAAAGGGGGGCCATGCCTCAATTTTGCTTACTTTTCTATGCAATTTTGCAATCCTGTCGACCCAAAGGGGGGGACATGGCACAATAGCCCCCCCTAAATACGCCCCTGTCAGCAGCGTCCAATTGGCATTTGGTAAATTCTGCACTTGCTTATTCATAACGAAAGAATAAAGCTTCCGGAAGTGGCTGCTGAAGTGTGCAATCTAACCGTATAACTAGATGAGAGCTTGCTGAGGAGCAAGCCCTTAGAATGACCGAAGCATATTAAACAATGAGAATTCAGTTTGGGGAGTCCATTTGGGGGTTCCCGAGGGGGTGGTACCCCCAAACTATGTCAAAATAATAATCTCTTAAATATTTAGCTATATAAAAAAAGTAGCATCCTAGCTTGATCCGTACAAAAAATTGATTTTTGGAGGGTCCTCGGGGAGGTGACACCCTCAAACTACATCATAATATTTGTCTCTTAAATGTCTGCTGATATCAAAAAAAACTAACATCTTAGCTTGATCCATTCAACAAGATTCATTTTTGGAGGTGCTCATTTGGCCGATTCGGGAGGGGTCTCTGGAGGGGTGGTACCTTAAACTATATTCGTCTCTTAAATATCTGCTGATATCAAAAAAAAGCAACTAACGCCCTAGCTTGAGCTGTTCAAAAACTTGACTTTTTGGGGGGTCCTAAAGGGATGATACCCCCAAACTATATGTCTCTTAAATATCTACTGATATCAAAAAAAGCAACTAAAACCTAGCTTGAGCCGTTAAAAAAAATTGAGTTTTGGGGGATCCATTTGGGGGGGTGCGGGAGGATGGTCTCCCCAAACTATGTCAAAATATTTGTCTCTTAAATATCTACTGATACAAAAAAACTAAAGCCCTAATTTAAACCATTCAAAAAATTGATTTTTAGGGCCCCATTTTGAGGAGTTTCTCGGGAAGTGGCCCTAAGAAATTTCGGGAGCCAAAATTGCGTTTGCAGCTTAACAACTTAAAAGAAAAATTACATTTCGGTGTTTCGTGGTTTACGCGAAGAAGAGCGTACGAGATTTAGGAAGAAAAAAAAGGAAAAAACCTCAATGCGGCCAAAAGTGGGTTGGTAGGGATGAAGGGTTATCTTAAGACATGTAACCTTGTAAAATATTCTTGCCGTACTTAAGCCGTTTTTGAATGAGACCAGTGACGCACCCAGGGGGGGTTCGGGAGTCGAAACCCCCATTTTTGGAACTCAAAAAAACAACATAATTTTGTTGATATAACGCAGTTTCTAACACTTTGCTATATTTACTTTTCACTAAATAATCATTTAAGTTGTTATTAATCACTTCAGCTGTTGTTTTAGGGTCGTAATTTGATCCTGCACTTATTTACCCAGCAATTGAAATTTTTGCATTTGTCTCACCTACAATATTGCTGACAGAACATTGTGTAACTAATGTGTATTTGATGATTTGATATATCCGTGGATATGTACTATACCCGATCAAAACTTCTGACCAGAACAAAGCTTGACACTAAAAAGAGACAGATGGCCATTTAGTGAAAAAAGTCGCCTTTGTTTAAAAGAAACAAACTACTACGCCAAATGTACGTTTGCAAAAAAAAAAAATTAAACAAGCCGCAACAAAATTACATTTTAACGTCAAGACTTCTATTTTGCAGCCCTATTCAGGAATTAAAAAAGATTTTTTAACAGCGTCCGAGCTATCATTTCCAAATAATTTTTCTATATTTTTGCCTTAACTTGGTAGTATTTGAGGCGGTTCTTGCATCATCATACGTCATAATAACAACCGAATTGTCTATTTTAATGTAATCAACCTGTATAAATTTTAATTTTTCTTCATTCCAGCGTAGATTCATGAAGAGAGCTGTACAAAAACGTACAATTTAAAACAGCCTTTTTCAAGGCTACCCAGGCTACCCATTTCTCAAAGAGTGGAAATGATTGCTCCAAAGCTATTAAAAGCTATTTTGAAATTCTGTACCACTAACAAGCTTTATGAATTTAAACACGCATTTACTTAAAAGATTTAAGACAAATGCGCAATCTTTCAGCATTTAAACGTATTTTGGACTTGATCAGCAAGCGTGCGGGGCCTGATTAAACTGAGCAAAATAAATTCTTTCAAACTATTCCAAATCTTAGTAATTCTGCTATCTCCAATTGCTGTAAAGACGAGCAAAATGCCATCCAAATGGCTATTTTCCGAAGAAATTGAAGAATTGCCTAACGGCTGGGGGCTTCGCCCCTTGTAATGGTAACGCGTTCTCTCGTGCACAATCTTTCACAACCAACAACTTTCAAAATCTAACAAAATGCAATTATTACCGCGAAACCCTGTTTGGCTATAATAGCGTGCATTTTCATTGATGGTTAAAATAAATTAACACAATTGGGTACTGGTTGGTTTTTGAAAAATTGAAACCCCCCCCTTTAAAAATTTCTGGGTGCGCCCTGAATGAGACCGGTTTTTACGCCAAACTTTCGGGACGGTTTTCGGATCCTAAAACCGAAGTCACGCGACGTATTGCCACGAAATTTGGTACAAACATATACCTTATTAATCTCAAACTGCTATCAAAATTTCAATCAAGACCAAATCGTTCTCGAGTTATAAGCAAAAGTCTGAAATTTCGCTTTCGTTACTTTGAAAATGACCGAGCAAAAACAAAGGAACACGTCGTTCTAATGAGTATGCATATATTTAAAGAGAATGCCGATTGTGTAGAAATGTAGCCAGCTGGTCCTAAAAACAGACGAAAAAGTGAAGACTTGCTGCTTGCTCGAGCCTTAATCGCTAAAAAAGCTTCAGCCTCACTGACGCAAAAAAGCGAGGTGTTTATTTTTTGTAGCTGAAAGTAACGCGAATATTCAGCCTCGCTGGTCTCGCGCATGGAAATCGTTGCGTTACCGTCACTGGTGTAACTGACGGAAGGAAGAGGGACAGTGGTACCTTACTCTCAGAAATCCCCACCCATAGACGACTTTCTGGAAAAAAGTTTTGATCTAAGTCCAACAGAAAAAATTACCGAATTACTGGTGGAGACATTTGTTTTGGTCTACACCTAAATTCCGTAGAATAGTGGGCCCTATAGAAGCTTCCTTCCCAGGCGCAAATCTCTAGTTACGCCACTGATACCGCATAGGGTGGGGGCTATCAATGGACAGTTAGCACCACATTTTGTCAGGGTTTTCCCCGTTTCCAGCCTAGCGAGGTTCCATGGTGCAATATTCTGCAGCACCAAGATCCCATCCACAGCAAAAACCAGAGAAACTTCGACCAACCAACCAAAAATCTCAAATGTGTTACGGTAATTGCCAAAGAGTTACCGTATTAACGTGGAAAGACAACTTTTTCTCTGGATTTACCAACGGAATCCTTAGAATTTAATTTTCGGCATCGATTATTAATTTAGGAATGAATACGGTATTGCGTTTTTAGAATTCCTTCTTAGAGGAATACCGGTGGGATAAAAGGAGCGTTCGAATTATTATTGAAATCGTATTTGACGGCCATACAGGCGAAAAATGCTTGATCAAGAAGAAAAGAAAAGGGAAGGGCAGCTGGCACACCTAATATTCAAACCCATTCACAGTTGTTCAACTCTATTTAGTAACAATTCAATACTATATGACCTTTTCAAAACTAATGGGCTCAATTGATAGATGACTGATTAGGTCAAAGGTCACTCAAAGAAAGTTGCTGACGAGTACTAAAAGTATTAAGAACGCTTTTATGATCTGTTGGTTGTGAGATGGTCAATGTTGTTCTATTCTCTTTTAGTAGCCCAATTTGAAGCAGACTTTACTAATTTTGAAGAAGACTTCTATATGGTGCAAACTATTCTTGCAGCACATATTTTTTTACAAACCCAAAACGAAGGAAGAATCGAAAATACAAAATAGTGACCTAAAAGTAGGTGTATTATTACTTTTTTTTTTAGTTCTTTGTAATTTGGGAGCCTTTTTAATTGCTTAAGTACAGTATTTTGGTTATAGCCTACTGTATTATTTTAAAGTAAATTATTCACGAAGTCCATTTACCGTGCACTAAATAAAAGATCAATGACCAATCAGCATTACTAAGATCGAAAAAATTACTGCAAAAACAAAGTTTAGTCTTACTTTGTGTAAGGTAATTCAGACCTCCATACTGGGATATTTTTCGCTTGAATTCTTGCTGCCATATCATCATCTTCACCACCCCAACCCTAAATCAATCACTAGTTAGTAAATTCATCTTTATATAGTATATCACCGTCTCTTGCTCTTGAGAGGGAACTTATTCTTAGAATTCGAGTTCGGCTATTAGGAGTCTACTAATCTCATGGCAGTTCTACACTGTTGTTTTTCAAAAGTAAACATCAAAGAAAAAAGTTGTGAATGCTAGCCTTCGCTGTAACCTCAGGCCAGCCTCAAAATCAAACTCGCGTCTATTGCTCAGTAGCAGACGCTCTTATCGGAACTATCTCTTGATAAATGAGCATAATTCATTTGTTGAGATTCTAATGGGCATATACTGCAGCACAATATCTTTCTGAGAGCTAGTTACATTGATTTCGGTATACAAACAAGCATAATTATTTCTTTATTTGTAATAACATTTTAGTCACCAAGTTGTCTTGGCCAGGAGACAGCGAAGAGGCCTTTCCGTCTTCGAGTCAAGCTGCCAACTGCCCATCTGTCCACCACACTGTGGAGGCTTTACACTGTCCCTTTTAATTGCTGAAAGTCAGGCAGAGAAGCTGTGAATAACATTTTTTATAGACTTAGGTATTTGCCAAGTTGCCTAGGCCAGGAGGCAGCGAAGGGACCTTTCGCTCTTCGAGCTACCACATACGGCGGAAGCTTCGCACTGCCCCCTTTCATTGTTGAAAATCAAGCAGAAAAGCTATCAATACCAATTTTTATAGTCGTTGGTTTGACCCTAGTGGGAATCGAACCCGAGTCCGAGTAAATATTTCAGTAGCAGACGCTCTATCCATTTGACCACTGATCGGTTAACAAAATACCAGTAACAAAAACTCACAGCATATTCATTCGAATATCCATTAACAGCTACGTATTGTTCTTCTGTAAAACCAACAGCTGCCCCAACTGTGAGCCCGTTGACGAATTTGTAATCAAACTTGTCAATAAATGGCGCTATATGCATTATTTTGTCATCTGCAAAAATTTCAGGAATATTACAGTATTCTAAATGCTGTGTGGGTAGGTGCTTTTAGAAAGAACTGGATGATTTTTCAGGGTTGGATCAACAGAATCAGTCACTGACAGACCATAAAATTTAAAATCCACAAACAATGAACTAGAACCCACTACAGCCCGTTTATTCTTTTTCGACTCATCAGAAGGGTATATTATCCAAACAGAATTCTATTTTTGAAAAAGATTCCCTCCTGCCGAGTCGAAACCCTCCTGCCGAGTCGAAAAACGAATCAAGTAGCAGGGGTTTAGTTTACTGTTTTTAGATTTAAAATTTTATGGTCTGTGAATAATTAATTCTGTTTGTAATAGACTGTATTACTTATGTATATATTAAATTACTTTCGAACCAAATAAAATAAAATAAAATAAAGAAATTAGTCTGGTACCTAAACGTCTGGAGCATGTTTGCAATACTTGCATCAACGAAATGCGAAAGAAATAGCAACCAGAAAAAAAATCTGAGAGCACAAAGGAAGGCCAGATTGTGTAACCACTAAAATTCTAGCCATTAAATGACAGCACAGTTTCGAAGGAAATGTCATTCAGCCACAGAAAAAAAAGTTATTTCTCCAAACCTAGTAGAATTTCGATTGACTAGCCATTGCAATTAATGGTCTCTTTCCAATCTAAACTTCCCAACTACGACATAGCGAAAGGCTATGTCAATGTGAACAGAAGGTTGGTATAGCATATGACGTCAATGTTGGCTGAATCTGGTACGCATTACACAACCGTCATGGGAGTTGCGTTCAAAAAGCAAGAAATCTCACATGTGTTTACTATTTAGTCTGATAAGAGAGTCAAAAAATTAAAATCTTATCAAAGACGGGTTGTATGACATACTCTACAAGCTTGAAAACCTGTAAATAATTGGAGCCAAACCAACAGAGTACAAGTCATAGCAATAGAAATGTTCATTGCTTTGTTCAATGTTCAAATGTTCCAAGAAATAATTAAAAAGATTTCAGCCCAGAAGCGTTTAAACATATTTTGGGCTAACCTGTAGGCAAAAAAGGGGCTAAAGGGATTGGGTAATTTAATTCTTCAATAGGCTTTCAAATTTTAGCAATTTAGTTGTTTCAAATGCCTCCAAAAACGTGTGAAATTTGATCCGAAGAACGTTTAATTGACGATTTTTTTCCTGGTCGGATTTATCAAAGACAACTCTCATTTTGTATATTTTCGACATGATAGTAATAGAAACAGATATTTTCAGAAAACAGCAAGCGCTTGATACGTAAATTAACAGCTTTCTGTTCTATTTAATTGTATTAATGTGTGTCCATGAGACTTCGTTTATTCTTTTGATTGGAACGAAATAAAACAAATATGAGCAAAATGAGCATATGAGCTATTGAATAAAAGCTTTGGTTGGCTACAAAGATGACAACCACTGAGCAGCGAGTATGCTGGGTCTGAAGACTCAGAACAAATTGATGATCCCAGCATATAGACAACCTGGATCGACGTATACGCGGTTACCAACAATAATAATGTATCACTTTCAGTGATTTGGCTGTGACTCAAGCCAAGCGAAGCAATAAATCAAAATAGATTAAAAAGAAGGTAACGCTGGAATTCAAAAGATGCCTAATTTCACCGAACTATTAATGAATAATAGATGGCCAACCTTTTGACAAGATCGCAATTAGGAAATAATTCTATTGTGCGACGGTGGTGCATAAGTCAGTTTAATTCTCGCGTGCCGGATAGGGATGAAATATGCATTAATCCCTTGTATTTTCTCAATGCATATTTCCTCGGCGCCAAAGGTCGTTTTGAAAGTATACTACTGTATAGGTTAAAGCAGGCCATGGTTAAAGTAATAGTTAGGGCCTTTATAGCAAAAAATGCTAAAATGATACGAAAAAATCAAAAATACCGTAGGACAAAGATTGTCAATCAGGCAAGGCCAGGATAAACGTTTGATCAAACAAATGGGCCAAAATCGACATTTAACAAGAAACTTACTATATCAAAGTAAAAATATATTAAAATGATATTAAAATAGATTAAAATTTTAAAAAATACATTCAAATCGTGTATTAAAACGCATTATATTAAAATTTATGTATCAAATTTAAAAAATATATTAAAATTGTACTGCAACTGTTTTTACGCCAGCAGAAATATACAAAATAAATTCAAACTTAAAATTAGTTTAATTGATCAAAATTATGAGCGTTGAGAAGATGTCAGCTTCTCGTAGTGACTCTTTGCACTAATCTTAGATATCACATCACAGATAATAAGTGACGCGAAGACATCCCTCGACATCAATGCAAAGGCCCTTAGCAATATCACACTGCCCGCACCGGCTAACCAAAGGTATGCAATGCAATGAATTTAAACTTTTTTTTCCTGCTGATTTGGCACAAAAATTACTTTGATGGGTGAATTTCGTTTTTTTGGTTAGATATTAACTTTAAAGTTTTTGAAATTAACGGGCTCGTACTTTACATTTGTTTTCGGTTTTGGGTCGGTAAGAACAGCTGGTTTTCTTCAGTGCATAAAAACATGGTGCAACAAAATGCCAAGAACGATCTGGAGAAACTCCGTCACTATTTATGGATGCCCACCGATCTTCCCCTTTAACCAGAAAAGCACGGGAGAGGAGACACCGGTTTTGGGTTAATAAAGGGCGGGGTCCCACTCCTATCACAGGTGTGTCACTGTTGTTGGGTGCTCATCGGTCTTCCTTTTTTACTCAGAGAAGCAGGGGGAAGAGATTACGGTTGCAGATTAGTAATAATTTTCATGCACTGGCTTTTAACCACTCAACCAATTGTTGATTTGAAATGGCCAGAGAGAGAGATAGTTCAAAGAAATTTCATTTGGATAGTAGGTGTTCGCTTACCTCGGCAAGTATATAAAATTCGATCGTCTTCAGCAATTACATCCACATCGTGAAATATGTAGCAATCGAAGGCCATCAATTCCCTGGCGTAATTAAACGCGGTGTTCATAAGTTGACCTAAGAGAGGAACATAATGAAAAAGTTAGAATTCTTTATCTACAACTTCAAAAAAATAAAATCCAATCCCCTATATCTTCGTTATTTCTGTAATGAATCAGAGAAAACCGCGGCTGCGTCATGCGATAAAATCAACAACAGAAAGACGGATGTAAACCGCGTCGTTTAGCATACTACAGTTTACCCAAGAAAGTTATTAGTACAAGTAAACTCCCGTCAGTGGTTGCCCAGAACATTGCTAACACTGCATTATCAACACCGCATATTTAATCTAAAGGCCTCTGGTCAGTGGCGCAACCAGAAGGGGGCAACAGGGGCCGAAGCCATACCCCTTATCCAAGTCACTTAAAAAGTTTAACCCAAACACGCATGATTTAAATGTGTTTTGAACTCGACCAGAAAGTAAGGGAGATTGATGTGTCTAAGTAATTTAATTCGGAGAAAGGGCTTCCGAATTTCAGCAATTAGGCTTTTCATATGACTTTACAAACGCGCCAAATGTCATATAAATAGACGATAACCTGGCTATTTTTTCCGAAAATCACAAAAGTTGCCCAACAGCTGAGAGCTTCGATCCCAGACCCCCATCTTTGAAAGGCAGACAAACTCTAGCTTTGGGTTCAAGCTGCACCTGCCTTTTGCAAAATTATGGTTACGCACCTGCCCCTAACGAATCAATATTTAGCTATCACGTACTGTACCATGGTATCTATTGAAAATGACAGCTGTTAACTTTAAGTCTGTAATCAACAACCATATTATTTCATAGCACTATATTTGCATTTCAGACTGTGTAATTATATCTTCATGAAGTGAAGAAAAATGGACTGGTGAAAGACGATGCATGAGATCGAGCGGAAATGGCGAGGAGTGGTGAAGTCAAATGACCTTACAAAAACCGGCCAACTATGTTTAGGGGAAAAAACCCGGATCTAAACTGAATTGGTAATGATTCATGTGATTTTCAAAACCCAAAATAGAACTTTTGGTAAATGAAACAGAAGGAAATCAAAACGATTTTAGAATTTCTAATTGGTTTGTTTTGATTTTATGAATAGTTGGAACTCAGAAGTGGCATTACACAGTAGAGATTGATGGGTGGGTGATCTCAAAGTTGGTGGCTTCGTGGTCAATTCCCAAACTGGCAATGCGTAGTCGTGTTTTTTTTGAAAAAAAGACGTTTTAAACCATAGACCTCACAACTGCAAGGCAAACTTCTTAACCGCAGAAAATTCGAGGTCATTTACAGGATACTTAAATTTTGAATGAATCTTTACCTTATCCCAATCCCGTTTGGCTAAAACATACTGTCGCAGTCACGCGACTGCTCCAATCTGTGACAACATGGAATCAAAGCAACGGAATAGCAGCAAACAAGAAATATGTGGAAGCAAGAGCGTTGTAACTCAACGGATCATGCAGCTTTAGACTGCGCAGTCGAGCCGGTTAACCGCAACCGGAGCGCGCTCCTTTAGACCCACCACAATACAGTACCAATAAAGAGTCAATTAATGCTTCTTACTCAACTTAAAAGGTGTTGGGAAATTTGAAAACAATAATTGATTGTGTGAATAAAAATCTGAGCTGATACAAAATTTGACACATCCTAGGCAGTGGCGTTGCTAAGAACGCTGGAACCCAGGGCGGGTTTTCGTGGTGTCGTCCTTTTCGGTCCAAAATAGGTGCAGACAAGCAACGGCTTTTTGGGGATTTTCACGTAAAATTAGTGAATTTTCGAACCAAAAATAGGTGAAGATCAAAAATTAAAAACAAGTTCTTCGCCGTAAAATTAGAGCGCTTTCGGACCAAATGAGGTTGGAGACCAAACAAAATGGAAAAACAAGGTCTTCAACACAAACCAGTGGAGTTATGGTTTTACATCATAATATGGTGTAACCTCAAAATGGTGTCTCCCGGGGCGGGCCGCCCCCCACGCCCCTCTAGCGACGCCACTGATCCTAGACATAAGAAGTGATAACAGTAAATAGTGATTGACAATTGTCGTTGATAGAGCACTTTTCACAGTTGGAACTACACAGTTGTTCACAGAGATTTCTTAACAGCACGCAGCCGAGTTCTAAATGACATTCTATTTGCACGTTCTAAAAACTTCGGCACATATTTTGCTCCTATATTTGCAATATACAATGGTTTTATGATCGAAATATTCTGTATTTGTTTTTAAGTTGGGGATTTTATTAGTTAGTTGAGCTAAAGGAAAAACTGAAGTAATTTACAGAAGCTTTAAACTAACTCGTTGTAAACCCTGGTTTAAAACCAGCAACCGTAAACACAAAAATAATTGCAATTTTGAATGCAATTCTATTTTTTCTCACTGACAAGCATACAGCAATTATACAACCATGACTAAGCAAAACAGCCAAACAATCGCAAGAACACTAGAATAGTTTACGGAAAAAATCAAAACAATTTCCAGTAAAGTCGCTTCCAAAATTTTGGTTTAGAACAAGCAACCGAAATTGCGAAACAATTATTATACTGTATTTTTATTAGGAGCAATGTACTGAGAAATTAATAATAAGCTATACTATTTTTTTCTCACTAACAAGCACACAACAATCATAAAACCAGGTAACGGTGCAAAGCAAGCAAAAAATCCCAACAACGCCTATGACTATTGACTAATGTCATCTTTACATAGTATCATGAAATACGTAGACGTTTGCAGAGGAAACGTTATTCACAACTTTCAACATATGGAATGAGTGCAATATCTTTAGCAGTGATCGCACGCTAACAAGTAACGCAAAACGGAAAAACGTAAGCAGTTTGCGCATGTTCAAAAATACATTTCACCGCGATGGAAAGACGATCCTTTACTACTGTTGGAATGGTGGAAACAGTCAATCATAAGATTCCAGAGGTTTCTTATTCTTGAAATTAACTGTGGTGTACAAAACTGTACACTTCTTTTTATAAGAACGATTTTATAAGAACATAACGCTCATTTTTGCACAAATTTTAAGAACAATGCCAGCCTCCAGCGTAAAAAACGATTAAGAACAAAAGCTGGTACAACGCATTTTTAAATAACCAGCAGAATTTTCAAGGCCTTTTCGGTATTTCCACTGTTGATGTGTCCAACAGTAATCATGATTTACAACAAAAAGCAACTTTTAGCCAAGGAAGAATAAATTATTGTCACTTATTCTCAATAGAAGTTAAGAACAAATGAAGCTGAAAATTTAACAACAGTCAGTTTAAGTCTAAAATTTACTGGTTCTTATACATAAAAAAGTGTAATCTGAAAAAGGTCTTGATTCATCTGACCAATCCTTATTTTAAATACAGTCAGACATTCGCCTACCCAGTTATCACAATAATTAGCATGAATCATACTGATAGCACGGTTAAAATTTAAAAAATCAAAAGGGGGCATCAGGGCCTCATGTAGGGCGAAAGACTATCAATTTTGTACGAATGCAAAACTCTCTTCTGCAGTACTTGTGAAACATATTGTAACTAGAATGCGACATTGCGAGCGATATCCGGGGACTTCGCGAAAGTATCTAACTTTACTGAACTAAAAAACTCTACAATTGCGTTGAGCGTGTTTATGGGTGTTGATAGTCAGATCGGAAATGTTCTGCGGCCGAATTTCATTAATGTTCCATTAACTTGATCAGGTTTGTGGTTAACGGCTTTCAAAATTTTGCGTTAAATTTCCATAACTACTTTCTATAACTAAAAACACGATTAATTAGTAAAGTACTAAAAACTATAGGATAACAGTAACTTTACGCAAAAATATTGTCGACCCCTAACAAGCTATTTTTGCCGTCAACTAATGCGTCTTATCTGCTTGAACTTCGATTGGTTATGTGTCTTTGTTCAGATAAAAGCTACTAATTGTTATTGTCCATTTACAATCGTTTTGACAGATGAAAGTATCAAAATGACGGCATATAGAAAAAGGTTTCAGCATTAAACGATCGATTTAGTAAATTCTCAGACAAGAATGACAATTGGGAAGCCATAATGCTTACATAAGTTATACACTGAAAAATTGGAATGCGATTAGCTTACAGGGTCCATACTTTGGCATGGTCTTTTAAATGCGGTCCACCAAATTTTGTTACCTTCAATCTTGGATTCAATTTAACTTGTCCAATAGATTTAATTTGTTTAGCTTTAGTAGTTAATGGATTCAAGTATCAACATAATTGGAGGATCCCTATAGTATGGCATTCCCAAACTTTTTCATGTCATCTTTTTACCTACGTTAAAAATTACATTTTTCTTTAAGCTTGAGTGGTTGAAAACTTTAAAAGACATATTTGAGGACTACCAATTGTGGCAACTGAAATTAGTCATAACTTTATCTTTCCTTTCTATTCTGAATCTTTCTTATGCCTAGCTTAAATGGTTGAAAAGTTTGAATTATTCAGGACCTAATTGAGGGACCCCCATTTTGGTATCCCCAAATTTTGTCATATTACAACTTTCTCTTATATTTACCTATCCTGAAAATTACATGCGTCTAGCGTTAGTGGATAAAAATTATTAATTTTGGCAGTACTGTTTGAGAAGGACCTCCCCATTGTGGTACCCCAAAGTTTTGTCAAATTTATCTTTTCTTCACATTTACCTATCCTGAAAATTTCATGTGTCTAGCTCAAGCAATTAAAAAGTTTAAATTTTGGCGTCCTCGTTTGAGGAGGACCCCCCATTGTGGTACCTCCAAATTTTGGCATATGATATATCTTTCACATATATTTACCTATTCTGAAAATTTTATCAGTCTAATTTGAGTGGTTTAAAAGTTTGAATTTTGGCGGCCTTGTTTGAATGGGACCCTCTCATTTTTGTGTAGTATTCCCAAATTTTGTCAAATTTTATCTTTTGTTTATGTTTGCCTACCCTGAAAATTTCCTATGTCCAGCTTAAACGGTTAAAAGGTTTAAATTTTGGCAGCCTTGTTTGAGGAGGATCCCCTCATTTTGGTATCCCTAAATTTTGTCAAGTTTGATCTTTTCCTTATATTTACTTACCTTAAAAATTTCATTAGTCTAGCTTTAAAGGTAAAAAGTTTAAATTTTGGAGGACCCATTTGGGGGGACCCCCTATCGTGGCACCCTCGATTTCAGGCGGGCACCAGTACTTTTGGATATTAATAATAGCTCACAGTATGATCCATGTGCGTTTTATGATTTAAAAGTAGAAAATGATAGAAGAAAAAAAATAAGGAAAAATTGTATCCAAGGCGGAATACATGAATATGAACATGATGAAGGTCGTAAGTAGTACATTCAAAAAACACAAACTTTTTTTCATTAATATACCGGTTTAAAAGTGTTCACTTTTTGCCGGTTTTTGGCTTCTGAAATCGCGATCACGTGACTGGGCGCCTCCAAACTTAGTGAGCATACAGTCTCTATCTGCACCCAAGTCCCAATGCTCAAATTTCAGCTTTCCACGTTCAGCAAATTTATAGCTATAAGCGAATTAATAAATTTTCGAGACGAAAATGGAAGTTTTTTCTCAAATTTAGAGTTTCCAAATCACGATCACGTGACCTAGGTTCCTCATAATCGGCACACATGATACTTTTAAATGTTCTCATGTTATATCCAAAATTCAACTTTCTACGTTTAACCGTTTTTTAGTTATAAGCAAATAAATAAATTTCGCTGCTTATCTATCAAAACGGCCGAGTAAAAACAAATTCCTACGCGCGCGCGCGCGAAGTCCCAATTATATCTTTACTCGCCAAGATACCCTGGCCAGGAGTCAGCGAAAGGACCTCGAAGTCTTCGGGTCAAGCGGCCATCTACCCACTTATCTACCACACGCGGTGGAGGCTTCCCCTTTTTTATTGCTGCATATCAAGAAGGAAAGCTATGACAATGAATACTAGTTTTTAGTAGTCATTGGTTTGACCAGAACGGGAATCGAACCTGTCTCTACCGTTTCAGTAGCAGACGCTCTATCCACTAAACCACGGTTAACTTATACGGCAGTTGGGTAGTACTAAAGAATGTTTATTAAATGCCTTTCTATTCACTGTTAAATGTCAAACCGTGTAGATTGAAACCTTCCAAACCTACTTGTACTGCTAACAAATCAACTGCTAGCATTGTGGCGATCTTATCACGTGACCTTTGCAACACTTGACCTAGACAAAGGTTTTTTCCGTTTTGGCTGGTAAATGTTGCCAGGTGCTATGAATAAACGTACAAACAAACGCATTATTTGTGAGGTTGCAAAACAACGTTTAAGCAGTAAATAGCTTAACTTGGATAATACCATGTCCATTCCAGTAGCTCAGCTACTGTAACTTCAGACAAGTCATTGACTAGACATTTATTACAAACTTGTAAATACCTTTGTTAAAAGTAGTGTTGTCAATTTGTTCAGATACAATAACAATGTAGCACATCTGTTGGCGTTGAAGTAATTGATGGATGTAATATAAAAAGTATCTGAAACCAAAAATAAATTTTAATTTTGGACAACTTTATAAAATAGCGCTACAAATCATTAGACATTTTGTTACTTCCAAAACGAGCAACTTCTCGAAAAACACACTTAACGATATCACAAAATTCGAAACAACAAAAATACAAACTTTCTGTTGCCATAAATGATACTACTTCTAAATCGATTTGCTGCCTACTGGCCATCGTTTCCTACTGTTAGCTAATATCAGCAGCTTTCAGTGCACCTACGAAGAGTTGAATTCTAGACAAACGCTAACACTGACAAATCTTGGAGCCGTAAGTTTGGGAGGTTTAAATTTTTTTTAGATTTGTGGTACCTCGAAAATAGATAAATCAAAAATAAAGAGCAAGAAAACAAGTTACAACAATCAGCAACTAACTTTGAAAAATGTTAAAATATCCAAAATCGACCACAATTCTAGCTTCTATTTTCGACAGTGCACAAAAGGGTACTTGCTGGTCAAAGAGAAAACGAGAAGCGTTGTCAGACATTTGCACTAGCAAAGCCGATCATTACATCAATTATGTCCTTGAAAAAGATACGTCACTCAATTGCTCTGTTGGTATATCTGGCGAGCTCTGGGGCCAAGCAACTTGCTTGGGAGTTTTTTTTAAGTTCATAGGTTAGAACTAGCCTGAACTTTTGCGCGGACACGAGCTTCGTGCAACAGAAACTAAAACTGGATTACCCCAGCAGTTCGCTGGCCGGAAAGAAATGGTATATCACTCCCAAATCACGACACTCAGTAGAGCAGACTTCCCATCACCACCGAAGCGCAGACACGTGCGTGTAACGAGTTTGCCGGACCCAGTTCCGCGTCATTGCGCCTGCTGAGCAACACAGTTCCTTTCGAAGAAATATTATAGCGCTGGCGAGACGTTGGCGACGTTTTGTCCGATTTGACCCGCCCGAGATTTGAACCTCAGACCTCCCGCTCCAGAGAAACGTGCTACCGCTCGACCAACACGATTCACAACGATTAAGGAAGCATTTTCGCGGCGAAACTTGGGGTAGTATGTGAAAATTGCAACAGACAGACCATCAAAAATGTCATATGCATACATTATTTTTAAGTGCTGGTAAATTCAAGGCAAAAAGACGGAATTAACATTTGATATTTACTAAGACATCTTGTGCGATATCTGAAGCATGCGCTTTTTTGCGTGATTAAAAACCATGCTGACAGTGCGAGTATATCAACCGATACACCCAATAACGCATTTCCTGTCACTTCTTAGAAAATCTCGTACGCTATGTTAAATTTTCAAGCCTTAAGATGGGCAGTAACACGAAGTCATGTTTCGGCAGCCGAGAATCAAAACCGTATTTCACGCAAACATCGTTTCAACCAGCAACCAGACACGTTTCTCGGGCTAAATGTGGTAGCTCGAGATGCTACATGCGGTGCCCTATCGAAAGTTGCAATAGGTACTACAATTTTGGAGCATTTCATCAAAAAACAGCAACAATGTGCATCGCGTTACAATTTGTCAAAATGCTTTAGAAATTGTTAAACTAGTAGCATTTCAATAAAACCTAGCTTGCTGATTACGTTTCTTGTGATGACGTTTCTGTCTCAGTTATGACGCAAAACAAATTTCCAGCTGTTTAAAGCAGAACCTTAGTTTGCTTGATTCAATCAATTTTGCTTGGTTAGTTAAGGCTGTGAGCTCAACCCAATTCATTACTGAGCGTAGTAATATACAAAAAATCAATTTTCGTTGTAGAATAAATTATGAGACTTCAAGTTACCACTATGTCACCAAAATAATTTTTATCCGTTTCTTTCCTAAATTATTCTCAACTTAAGTTGGTCTTACGTGGCGTAGCTCTCCCATGACGAATGAAGCAGGGGTAGCGAGCGTTGGTAAAACTGTGTCCGATTTAACCATCCCGAGAATTAAACCACAGACCAGAGGCGAACCAATTCTACCATTAGAACAAGTTTTCTTTATCCATGCGACATGTTTAATGTAATAATCAAACAGAGTTGTTGGGAACCTTGATTAGCAAAGAGCCAAGCTTATAAGCAAGGAGACTCGACTTAAATAAAACCATAGAAACACTGAAGACCAAACATTAGCACAGGGCTCAAAATTAACTTTTTTAACACTTACCCGTCGGGTAAGTGATATCAAATGTCTACTTGCCCGAGGAAATTTTAACTTGCCCGAAAAAATTAGACGCAACAAGTTTTGAATAAGTTTTGAGGCTGTTTTACCTTTGGAAAAAAATTTGTAAAATGTACTTCTAGGCAAAGCGCTGAATTTGCACATCTGTATCCTATTTCGAGAATCAAGTTTTAGTGCGCGATTGTTACTGTAACGTGACGTAATAAATAACTTTTTTGAAATGTATTACGCAAAAAATGATTTTTTGATTGTGATACATTTTCAATCGCGAATATTTTGGAAACTACACCAGCTAGAAAGCGGAAATTTTTTGCAAAAGTAATAGGAGCTAAACCATCTTGAAAATAATCATAACATAAAAATTACAAAATTCTTGACGTTGTCTTCATACAGCACAGAGTATAGCTGTGCTTATGATATTTGAAACAACGGTTAACGCGGTAAAGGTGAATTTACACAGTATCCGTTTTTCGTACGTTTTCGTCCGTTTTTTTACGTTTTTGCTTCTCCTTGAAAAAGTATGCGCTTTTTCATCCGCATTTTTATGAATCTATATCCGCAATAAGTAGACTGTTATATATAGATAAAAATTTTGTTCAAAAATTTTGTGTATGAACGATAAGAGCGATATTTCGAAATAGAGCTGTACCCCTTTACAAAAAATTTTTTTCGGAAAACTTTTGTCCAGTATGTGACTGTCTGGTTAGTGCGAATATGGACACATAAAAATGCGGATGAAAAAGCGCATACTTTGTCAAGAAGAAGCAAAAACGTAAAAAAACGGACGAAAACGTACGGAAAACGGATACTGTGTAAATTCACCTTAAGCGTGGGAAATTTTTCTCAGCAAAAAAAACGTAGCATTTTGAGCTAAAAAGTTTCAAAGCGTGGTTTAACTATCGAAAAATTTGCGTGCGATTAGGAAGTGTTAATTGCGATTAATGATGTGCGTACGATTGAACAAAGTGTTCATTGTGATGATTGCAAAGTGTTAAATAAAACCAAGCAACAGCTTTCTCTACTTTCATGTTATTTTATTGCCACAAAAGCGGACCTAAATTGCATATCTAAGAAACCTTGTTTGATGTAGTTTAATACGCTATATTTTGTTAAGCCGAAAAATAACTTGCCCGAGGTGATTTCAGTTTGCCTTGGGCAAGCGTTAATTTTGAACCCTGCATTAGCATGCTGCATGATACGATAAACAATAAACAATGGATTTTTTGCTTTTATTCAAATTTCGTTAGTTGACTTAATGCGCTAGTTCTGATGACTTTTTCCGCGTTTACTTCAGATTATTCTTTTGTTTGTGTGTTCTTAATGATAACTACTCCACCAAAATCTGACAAATCTTTCTGAAGTTAAATTAATCTGGAAATTGTTATGCCAAAATATCATTCCTCACTACAGCGGGAAAAGTCAATAATAAAAAGTAATACAGTAGGCTTCCATTATGAAAATAACATAGCTCAATAGATAGTTTCAGAAATGGGGTCGGCAAACCAGTTGGAATGCTCGATGACGACTCCGAACATAACACCTCACAATCTTTTCACCTCTACCGCCAACAACCTGTTTCGTCCTTATGGGCCCTTCAGATGACTATATTTAATATAATCTTATTCCAATAAAATCTTGAAGAGCCCATAAGAGTATATTAGAGCTCCCTGATGAGCCTACAAGGGCGAAACAGCAAACTGTTGGGGCATAATAATGTTTTAGCTCTGCATCTAGCCAATACTACTAATAAACAAAATGTAGAACTCTATACTTCCGCACATTCTGCAAAAAAAAAAAAAATGCTGCGCGGACAAAAATACCCAACAAATACTTTGTGTTTCATATCAAATATTTTATTATACTCGCTGTACTACGCCGAAGCGCGTAACGAGTTTACGGGGCCTATCTCCACGTCATTGCGCCCGGGCAACACAACCCATTTCGAAGAAATGTTGCAGCGGTGACAAACCGTTGGCAACACTGTGTCTGATTTGAACGGCCCAAGATTTGAACCTCAGGCCTACCGCTCCAGAGACGAACGCGTTACCGCTCGACTAACTGGCCAGTTAAGATTGTGCTTTTGTTGTTTAAAATTTTCTTGCAATTGAGACACTTCATAATTAATGATAATGGCATTGAGTGTAACTGCAAACTGCCAATAAATTTTACCTTAAATGTTCCTCCCTATCTCGGTAAGGGACAATTATGGCGTTGTATCCTCTGCATCTGCAATCCGAAGGCCCGCTGTAAAATCCACCAACATCCAAATTCGAATACAAAGCGGCAAGCTCTTCGAAAGTCATTGGCCAATTCATGTATTTTCCAGCTACCTTTCGTAGTTGAGGACGGTCTGTAGTGACAATGCAGGAGTCAGCCGATTTAAAGTTTTTGGTCAAATGAAGGAAATTATTGTGGGAAATTTCATTTTCTTTATTGCAAGCATGGCTTCAACATCGCATGCAAAAATATAGCAAAATTATTAATTTTGTTGGACATTTTGACCGAAACGACTGATTTTAGTCATTTTGAAAGGTTGGTTTGGTTATTTTGCCTGAAATGGCTATTTTGTTTTTGGTTACTCATCAAGATTTAAACTAATGACCATCAATCACATAAACCTGCTTATATACTGTAAATGCAGTTACGGTACCGCATTGCTGTCTTGGCCTTGAAACAACCAAGTCATTGGGTCAGGCTGCCACCGTCTACTATTCAAGGTGGATCCTCCGCAATGCACGCTTGACACTTTTTAATGTTGAGGAGAAAGTTTGCGATTATCAATTTCGTTTGACCCGACTGGGAATCGAACCCTAAAGTTTAGCGCAACAATAGAAGATCTTTGTATTTGGCTTTCTACTGAACGGTAGACAGAAATATTTGTGAAGAATATATCTAAAATATGGCTTAGATAGTCTGGTTAAGCAATGGATTGAATTCCGTATTCAACCAATGCCATGTAGCCTTGATTCAACGCTGTCTTGCGACTGCGAGTGAAGCAACTGCGCGAAAATAGACTCTTTATAAGTAAACCAGAAACAGACGTGCGAAGAAAAAGAGAAGAGCATTGAAGAAAAAAAGTTCGCCCGGGCTGCGAAAGTTTTTTTGCGGTCACGCGTATTCGACTGATTTCATTTGACATATTCAGAGAACGAGTAAACCGTGAAGAAAAAAGTCACGCTGATTGGACGAATCGATATATTTTAGAACAAATGAACCGTGAAGAAAAAAAAAACAAAACTGTCAGTTTCCTGTCTACTTATAAAGAGTCGATGGTGCAAATGACTAATCAAAAAATAAATCACTGCCTTAATTATGACAAGAAAATAGCAAAAGTAGCTGGGTAAGCAGATAAATAACGGTGACTAGTAACACTCAGTGAATGAATGATCTGCGCTTTAAAGCTTAGATTCGATGGAGTTTTGAATCATAGGTACAGTAATCTACCTTAATTTCCTTCTGCATTGTACTGTGAAAATTGTTGCGATATGCAAAAATTGACTCCAAATTTTCTTCTATCACAAGGAATTTCAATAACCACAGCAAAAACTGAGTAGCGGAAATTTGATTCTACTGTTGGCAAAATATTGGCTATTTAACCGACCAGTGGTTTAGTCACACTTACTTTAGGCCGGACATATACAGGACATAAGGGTGCAACATAAGGGCGCAGGGACATTAGGGCACGAAAACATAAGGGTGCAGAGACGTAAATCTGCAATAAGCGCTAACATTTTCATTCCTCCGAAAAAAATTATATAATTAAAGAAACGAACTTGATTATTTTTTTAATGAGTATTTTATTTAATTTTTGAAAGTTAAGTCATAAGCATTTTTCGAATTTAAGTTCGAGTTTACTTAAAATGTAAGTTGGGTTTCAAAATTTATTCTTCAAAAAAAAAACAAAAAAAACGCCGAACAGGTCAGCGATTGTTTTCACACACAATCGTTTTTCGGTTGCACTTAATCTGTTAAGCAAACAATAATAATTAGTCTTTGGTCCCGCTGCAAAGCAAATGCACGTGTACTAGTGGCAGTCATTATCCACAGTTTAGAGAAATCTATCGTTTTTTTTGTTTTAATTTTTTCTTGTTGCAATTTATTTAAAAAATTGACCGATTTCGTTTCTTTGATTACATAATTATTTTCCAGAGCACGAAAATGTTAGCGCAAATTGAAGAGTTACGTCTCTGCGCCCTTATGTCTCTGTGCCCTTTTGTCTGCGACCTTGTGTCGTAGATCGAAAATCTCCACCATGTGTTGTAAACAGCTGAGCAGTTTGATTTGATGACCTAAAGGTCCGTTCGCTGTCTCCTGGCCAAGGCAACTTGGCAAACAAAAAAAAGCAATAACAACTTGCATTTTGTAGCTATTTTTTAGAGTTAGACCTAAGGTTTTGAACGCAAGTGTAATGAATGAAAACCTTGAACTCTAGCACCTACGCGTGAAATTTGGACTTCATTAGAAAATTATATATTACTTGATCTGCTTAGTTCCACGTATTAATTGTATTCGCGCCAACCCATGAAGATTGGAACCGAAGTGTTAAATTTATGAAAATCAGATATGGACCTGGTCCATGATAAATGCTTTTAAAACCATTTTCTTACGATTGAACGTGAATGTGTGCTTCATCTTTTGATAAAATAATAACTTTTCAATCAACTCAAAAAATAATTTTAAAACTCTTTATGTGAAGTAGATTTTTAGTTTGCTATTGTCGCAAAATTAATCATTGAAAAAAACAGAATAAATCAAAAAAAAACACAAATACCACCATTTTCAGACTTCAACAAAATTTCAAATAAAAATTCGAAGTCTATTCGTCGAAATCTTGAATTGTAAAGGCAGAATGCGTTTTTTACTTCAGAAGTATTCAGCCGCTTAAATATTGACTTGCACGCTAGATTAATTTCGAAAAGGAAGATTATCAAACAAAAAATTGTCAATAAAGACTCTACCAGTAAAATCTATTCACTCAAATGCACCAAAAATAAGCGAACTTTCGCCGAAATGTCAATATCAAGTAGCGCTGGAAGCAGCACAAGAATTTGATTTCTATAGTCAATTCGCATAATCTAGTTGCTTTTGATTTCTAAAGTCAAGTCTTCTGGTTTGCGACAACAAGGCAGCACGAAGGAGACTGCGCAAATCAAGCGTATCCTTAAGTTCTGTATTAACCGACTGGCAGCTTGTACGATGGTAAGGCAGTACACCTGGCGCGCCAAATTTCTGTTTCAATACGCTTCTACGCTCAAGATTTAAAGTCCAGTGAAGACGGGACAGGGTCTTTTTGCAACTTAATCGCATGATCTATCTCAGTTCAACTCCCTGCTCACGTTGTGCATCTTTGGGTAAAGAACTTCAATGAAATTATCGCTTCGCTTGTCGGCTTCAAAAAAGCAGCAAACTCAACTGCAAAAAAAATCAAAACCGAGTGGCAGACTTGGGAGGTTAGGAAACTTTGGGAAACCTGGAGGGGACTAGTCCAAAATAAAAGCGCCACCGTTTCTTTTTTCAAGAGTAAAATCTCTGTATATACGGATGAATTAGAATGAAATTCATGACTGAGTGATCCGGAATTTTCCCCCAAATTTGGATTTTTTCTAACCGATTTTTTTTAAAGGGAGGGGATGTTAAAACTGAAAAATGCTTGGGGTTTTTGCCCTTTTTTTATGAAACTTATTTGAGTTTTTTTGAATTACATGGGACTCAAAATTTTTCTGACGCTCACGGGGTGTATTAAGTTTTTTTTTTTTTTTTTTTGGGGGGGGGGGTGGAGGACATAGAATTTAGAGAAAATTTAATTTTTTTGGTTTTCACCGCAATCTCATACAGATTTTTTCTGCATCCGAAATACTTTGGTTGTTTTTTGCTTTTGTTAGAAAACACTCAATTTTTGTTTTTTTTGCTTTTTTTTATCAATTTTATCTAGCAACACTGATGAACTTCAACAAACTCTTAGTTCTTACCTTGCAAATCGATGTTGATGTGGCCACTCAAGAGTGGCGACTGCCGAGGGCAGAGACTAAGTATGGACACCGAGTCGTTTTTGTCGATCTCCATTTTTGTAACGTTTGTGAAATCAATCGACGATAAATTTGAGGAACTGCCATTGTCTGCTAGCGTTGGATTTATAAGTCCATAGCCGTTTTGCGCAACATATTCTGTCAATTGCAGTTGACAGGACGGCATTAAAGTCTTTATGAGTGTCATAAATCCATCTGGATCGCCTTTAGCTAAAGCTCTGGATAGTTTCTTCAGTGTAGTCTGATCTTGAAAATGTTTGGCGCATTCTGGGCTTACAGTTTTAAGTAAATTACTAGTGTCTCTTTGCGGAGGACCATGGACAAGCAATAATTGTAAAACAAAAGCAGGCAAAAACAAAATCACTACAATATATACTAATCTCCTCGCCAGGAGCCTCATATTTTTGCATCTCCTTAAAAACCAGTGCACCTAAAACCTCTGTAATAGAAAGGTTGCGTGCTGGTTGGATGTAATTAACCTACTTTCATTTCGATAAACGAAAAAATCTGACTAATGTACTGATCTATTCGGCGCAAACCCAAACGATTACTCTGTAATTTTTAGAATTCTCGGTATAAATTTGCAAACATTGCGTAGTTGTAGGCAGCGTGGCCGAAAGGGCAAAGACGTCGTTTTTATGACGATCCGGATCGCATGATCTGGATTCTACTAGCACGCTGGTTACGTTGTTGCATCCTTGAATAAAATGCATTACGATGATTGCCTTTGCTTGGTAGCTTCGAACGAGCAGCAAACTCAGGGGGCAAGAATTTAAAGAAATGCACAGGAACACCGGAAACTCCTAAGCAGGTGCGGATTCCTCCGAGCACGAAGTAGTCGTTGCAACGAAACGTGTGCCGATCGTCCAATAGCTAGTGTCTGACGTTGTCCGGTGACAGGAGGATAAATATACATGTATACTACTGTACTACTAATTTCAGAATCTGTGTATTAAATATTACGAATTTAGAATTTAAGAATGTATACTACAACCACAGTATAAATATCATACAGTAGGTTCACTCCAAGCAAAAACCATTGTGACGTGTGTCCGCATTTTTTCAGAGCCAAGCAAACCTTTGGAGTCAAATTGACGTCATAATAGTGACATCGTGAGCCGATTCGAATTATGCCAAATGATAGCAATTGTTCTGAAATTTTATGAATTTTGTCTCCACCGTACGGAATTAAGTCCTTCCCCTTTTTTTAATGCCCTAAATGTTGATGGGCACCATTTTTCACTGCTGTCATGTTCCTGACGTAACTTGACGTAGCTTTTGTTGTGCATTTCGGATCGACATAGATTTGGTACCATCAAATCCGTCTAAGCTCGGGCTTTGATTCGCGCCACTTGTTACGTCACGTGTCTATGACGTCACAAAGTTACAAGCGTAAATTTAACCTAAAATTGAAACTTTTCGTTTTTTCGGTTACTTTAGTTATGGGGGGTTTTGTTCGCGTTTGACACCCAACAGTTTTGTTATGCCCGAAACTTGCTCTGCATTGTCAACTAGCTCTCCTGCAATTTTCGTTTTAGTTGCTGAAGGATTTACGAAAATATCGTTGGTTATTTGCATGACATGGTCAAGCTATAACGATAAATGCAGCATTTAATAGCCTTTGTGCTTTACAGTAAGTGTTACAACTTAGTTGTTACGTCAATGTTTTTAAGTTGAAGCTGGCTGTTCCTAAATTTTCACTAATTTTCAGCCTCATTTGTTCTCAATTTTGTCGAAGAATAAAGTGACATAAATCTATTCTTGCTTAGTTGAAAATTATATTATCTTTTGGTTTTGAAAATTAGCGACTTCATGTTAGACAAATCAACAATAGCAACATAGCAAAAGTTTTTAAAAAGTCTGCTGATAGTTTACAAATCCGTTGTACCACCCTGTATTCTTTATTATGATTTCTTTTATGCTGAAGCTGGAATGTTGGTATTTTTGTGTTTTTGATTTTAAGCAAAAAGCAGCTTTCTGTGTCAAAAATGAGCTTCGTGTCACCACCTGTACCACCTTCGCACAGTTTTAGAGCCATTTGCAAGAACTAAAATGCCAAATGTCGGAAGTTATTTAAAAGAATTAAATTAAATTATTACAAAGCACTGCTGCTATAACGCAACAGTGTGTGTGAACAGGTTTTAGTGAATTTGGTACAGCCAGGTTGAAATTATACTTTTCGAGAAAGAGATGCATTTTGACTCCAAAGTTGGTTTTGATAGTATTCTTTCAATTTAACAGAACAAACGAACAACAACAACTGGTACACACAACAACGAAACACAAGCAGCGGTATCTTCAAACTTGAGAAATAAAATAGTTAAAATTATAGAGTTATTTCTATGCAGCTAAAATACTATTTCGAATGAAAAAATGCTGTTTCCAACCAAAAGATATCAATCAAGTCGCTAACTAATGACAATTACGTAACAGTTAAGTTGTAACACTTACTGTAAAGCACAAAGGCTATTAAATGCTGCATTTATCGTTATAGCTTGACCATGTCATGCAAATAACCAACGATTTTTTCGTAAATCCTTCAGCAATTAAAGCGAAAATTGCAGGAAAGCTAGTTGACGATACAGAGCAAGTTTCGGGCATAACAAAACTGTTGGGTGTCAAACGCGAACAAAACCCCCCATAACTAAAGTAACCGAAAAAACGAAAAGTTTCAATTTTAGGTTAAATTTACGCTTGTAACTTTGTGACGTCATAGACACGTGACGTAACAAGTGGCGCGATTCAAAGCCCGAGCTTAGACGGATTTGATGGAACCAAATCTATGTCGATCCGAAACGCACAACGAAAGCTACGTCAAGTTACGTCAGGAGCATGACAGCAGTGAAAAATGATGCCCATCAACATTTAGGGCAATAAAAAAAGGGGAAGGACTTAATTCCGTACGGCGGAGACAGAATTCATAAAATTTCAGAACATATTGCTATCATTTGGCATAATTCGAATCGGCTCACGATGTCACTATTATGACGTCAATTTGACTCCAAAGGTTTGCTTGGCTCTGAAAAAATGCGGACACACGTCACAATTGAATGAACCTACTGTATGATATTTATACTGTGCTTACTACTAATTTAAGAATCTGCATACTTTAATTTTACGAAACAAAGAAGCTAATGTTACGTTACGTAGCGGCTATAGATAGAATAAGGGATCAAAGAGTGGTAGGTCATTTGCTTATTTTCTTTCTTTAATTAGCGTTAGGATTTGGGTTAGGACGTGAATTTGGGTTAGGGCTAGGTTATCAATTTTTTATTTTTACGTAACGTAACAGCAGCCTCTGCCAGTAAGAAAACGCACATTTTTTTTCTTTTTAGTCTTAACTGCTAAATCTTAACCTTCGCTTCATTTAGAATTGCAAATATTTTAGAGGAAATTGACTTTAGCTTTTGGCAATGGTTTTTCGAGTACAGCAATAGTCTTATATTCCAAAGTTCATTTTCTGACACTCATTACTATGCAACACTGGTTAGTGGTTACAATACTATCACTCTTAATACTAGGGTACCGTGTTTGCATAAAACAAGTCGGAAGTTTAGCAGTAGAAGTCTAAGTAATCAAGATTTTACAAAGTCAATATTTGATGTGAGTTTCGCAGTAACTTGTAAGTATTATATTAGCATGGCTCATAACAACTTATAATGGAACCGAAACGGGACACCCTGATGCGAGACGACTCTCTCCTTGGGAATCCTGACGCCACTGACATATTGACGCGCAAAACATCCTTCCGTCAACAGCTCAAAACTTCTGCGCTGCGATTTTGGGGACTTCCGCGACGCTTTACACTGGAAGTCCTTTTCTTTCTGAGCAAAGTTAGCAGTTTTTCGGCTACCAGTACCAGAGTGTAAAATTGTCTTAACTTCGAAACGGCTGAAAGTAAAAGCATAAAATTTGGAACTATGATGGATACCAAATACAACATCCTTTGTAAATTTTAGGAGCAATTGGTTAAATGATACAGGTTTCCAAGCCATAAAACTGGTAAACCGATTGGAGGTTCAAAAGGCTTTAGCTTCTATATTTCCCGGAGGAGGAGGAAACTAACTGGAAAGCCAACTTGGAGAATTGCTCGAAATCCTCAAAAAAATTTACGTACTCAAATTTGAGATGCAAATAAACTACATATCCCTTGTAATTTGGTTATAGAAATCGATGCGAAAGCGGTCTGAGTCAAGAACAAGCGCAATTGAAGAGCTACATAAATTTAAACCAGGGAAGAGAAAAAGTTTGAACAATTTGGCCATATTCGTTTCTAAATCTTACTGAGCACTTTTCTGTTTTGTCTATGCACTTGTGCAGCAAAGTTTCAATATTTTTAAAGAATGCTAACTACGTAACGAATACCATATATCCGCAAATGCAACTCAAGACCAATACAACAAATTTTATCTTTACTTTGGGTTCTCACAAAGCGATGGTTGCTAATCTACAGAACTTCTATACTTTCCGTTACGTCGTTCTTGTCATAACTCAATCTACAACTTTCCGTCAAAAAAAAAATGTTTCAGATTACATACACTTACCAAGAAAGTTTC
This sequence comes from Trididemnum nubilum, assembly GCA_963965965.1. Lineage (NCBI taxonomy): Eukaryota > Metazoa > Chordata > Ascidiacea > Aplousobranchia > Didemnidae > Trididemnum > Trididemnum nubilum. Next base: position 9,809,599 of record OZ014486.1, read on the forward strand.
TACATTTGATTTGGAGTTATTTTTACTGATACAGCCTGACTGCCGTGCCATTATTCAGCACAAAATCAGCTCATATTTTTTCACTAAAAAAGCAATAGCACTTAGCACGGCTCGCAGCTTGAAATTTTCTCTACTAGTGCTTGCTGCGTATTTTTTTTCTTGTTGGCTGTATCACTCACTAGGGCGTAACTGGAAAAAAACTTACGGGGTTCATTTGGAGAGTATGTGGCCTAACATCTACGTTATAATATCTTGAATCTTTAAAAAAAAATAGCGCGTTTTGTGAAACTTCAATAAATCTTTTTGGAAGTAAAAAATGGCTTATCTCAGCCGGACTGGTCGCTAATAGCGTCGCTAATTTTTCGATCAAAATTGCGTCAATTTTGCTGCGTTGAGAGCTTAAAATTGCAGATAGTGGGGAAACATGATCACTTTAACCGGTATCTGATACTCAAACCAGGTTTAGAAATTCAACTAACCCCCAAGGACTGCAGCTTCCTTCTTTTAGACGAGAATAGCGAAAACGCTTAACTTCTGAATTAGTAAGCCAATGACACTGTTTAGTAAGTTTCTTTAATTCGCGGGGCAATTTATGGATCATATGCGAGAGGAGCTACAGCTAGAGTGAAGTGGGATAAAGTTAAAGCGAGCCTTCCACTAAACGTTTCAATTACGCCCGTTACTCGACGCTACAACGTCTACGACTACGACAGGGTCAAATCAAAGAGGGCATAGAGGCCATTAGCACTGGACCCTTTGCAAAAGGGTCCTCCGTAAAGTATGTGCACCGCACGTAAATTTCTGGAAAAAATTGAAGAACAAAGAAATCATATAAAACTTTTTTTTGGAAAACTAAGTTCGAAATTACAGAAGACAATAAGGTTTTTAGGCCTATTTTTCCCAAATTTAGGCAGATGTAAAAAGTCACATTAGTAAGTGAAAAAGTGTCTTCGTTAGCTTATGCTTCCCCCCGGAGTGCGATCCACCCTAGACCCACCGTGTCTTAATCCAACCCTGATTTGGAAAAAGGGCTTGCGTAATCAATATTTGTTAAACCACGAGGTTATATATCAAACAGTGGCTACACTCACTACCTGTGTAAAAGTTTGTTTAAGCTTACAGAAAATATTCGGTAGTCACCTTCTTCATAAGCAAATAATCGATTTTATAAGAACAAAGATAATACAAGGGCATTATTCACCACTGTAACAGCAACAGGGGGTACCGTACCCACTACCCAGCTGCAAGCTAGGAATTACCAAATTTCTTTTAATTACAGGCTTTAGACGTTTAAACATTAGAATTAGACGTTAATTTATTAATCGCTGCTGCAATTTTTCATGATTTGAACTCCACTCATAAAAGCATGTGATCGCTGTTTAAACATCATAATTAGACGTAGCTTTAATTGTTCATGCGATTTTTCATAATTTGAACTCCACTCATAAAAGCATGTGATCGTTATTTGAAGAGCAATTCGAAAACAAAAACACAAAGAAACATGAATTAATGAAGTTCAGAGCTAATTTGTGAACCAAAGCCGCTGCGTCTCTTAAAATCTCAATACATTATTCAGAACTAACAACTGTAAAGCATAAATTAAAAAGTTTCGGTTTTCAACAACGATTTGGATCATGGAGCAGTCTAAATCAAATCTTTCATTATACTCGCCGTATTACGCCAAAGCGTGTTAAGGAGTTGGCGGGGCCCATCTCCGCGTCATTGCGCCCGGGCAACACAGCTTCTTTCGAAGAAATGTCGCAGCGGTGGCGAGCCGTTGGCAACAGTGTATTCGATTTCATCGGCCGAAGATTTGAACCTTGGACCTCCCGCTCCAGAGAGGAACGCGTTACCGCTTGGCCGACTTAGAACGCTATTCCAAGTTAAATGAGGGAAAAGGTAGAGAATAGACCTACCTTGATATGTAACGGAGGGGCTCAACCTTAAGTGCTTTAGAGTACTTTATTGTTCTATTCAACTTGCATCAAGACTTTCCCCGTAAATTTTTATTGACACTACATAATTATTGCACCACGTCTTAAGTGGCAAAAATTCGTCACTCTGTTATATCAAATCAAAGGATAGGATGACTCTTGCTTCATTGCCGCCGGAATTTCGTAGATATACTATAAGATCATTATTCATTTTAATGACTAATATTGTATTGACAGACATTTTTCTACAAACAAAAATATTCCGCTTCAAAATCATTGAAAATCTTATCTATCGCTAATAAATAACATTGCTTTTTTTCCAATGTTCAACAACAAATCAGATAGCATTTTCTAAAACTGTTGCCGTAGCAATAATATTACGCAATTATTAGAGAGCTGAAATTTAAAGTCCTACACGTAATTCATAAGAGCAAAATCGCATGAAGTAGGGGCGGCAAAGAGGAGAGTTTACGTTAAACACAAAAAAAATCGACCCCAACAACGCCTAGGCGTTCAAGCTTTTGAAAATACAAGCGCAAAAGCGGCATCAAAAAATTGAAGCATTTGAAGACAATATAAAATAAATTTTGGGACTGATCTAGGCTCTATCATTATTGAAAAACATCGTATACGTAACCAAAACTGGAGTCGATTTACTTAAAACCGATTTGTCAAAAAGAAATATTTTCGGAAACAAACATTCAAATTTGTCTAGGCAGCAGGTATCTTTGCATATTAGTTCAAAAATCCATATGTCATACTTCCGCATTTCAAAACAGCAACTTTAGGTTTAGTTAGCAAGACCACCAGACTAGTATTAGATCTTCAGCGCAGCAAATATCGTTAGAAAAAGAGAACGCATGTTCACACTTCTTATCTTCTTTGAGCTGTACTAATGTACTATCATGAGATTGGAGTATACAAAACTCTTCTAGACTATATTAACCGCGATCAATACCTACTGTAGTTGGCAACATCAACAAGCCCCAATCGATTGGCCACATTTTCTGCTATATGCTCTGCTATAGTCGGAGAAAAAATCCATACAATTTTCTGATAAATTATTAAAACGCAAACAACGTCATAATTCTGCATAGTAAAGGAAGCAAAACTTGACCTTTTACACAGGTGACGAAAGCTTGTTCCCAACTAGAATTTCTTGGCCTAGTCCTAGAAGTATTTCGGGTAAAAATCGTCATTTCTTTCCAGAGTTGTAAGTCGGGCCAGGCTTTTCGGGTCGGGTTTGGGCCTAAAGTCGACAAAAGTTTCGGGATTAATTCGGGCCTGAGACGTACTTTTTGTCTGAGGTGCACAAAAATATAATCAAAATGACTTGGCAAAATGCTAAATTTTTCAGACCTAACTTAACTTTCGTTTTTTTTCGGGCATAATCTGGGCTTCAAACGCTTCAAATTCGTTTTCAGGTTTGGGCTTGTATTTTCGGGATCGGGCCTAACACTACTTCTCAAGCTCAAAACGCGTAAAACACCGAAGTTATTTTTCAAACTCAAGATTCCAGGATTTTTGATGGTGTTTGGTCGTTAATAATCAGATATTTTAGTTTCTCACCAGTTATTCTAATTATGCAATAACTCAGCATATTACCGACATCTACTTTGATTTCGATGAAGAGCAAAAATATCGTTTTCGTCTTCCAAAGAAAACAATATGATTGAGGGTAATAAGCATAAGCTCCCTCAGTTAGTAAGTTATCCAGGTTACGAAGGCTCGTTCCCTTCCGCTAAGTTTTTCGAGAAGTTTGGAACAAAAACTTTTTTGTTTAGTTTTAATGTTTTTTAAAGCTATGTCCTAGTAAAACGTTAAATGGCTTTGCAATAAAAGAGATACAGAAACAGAGTGTGAAGCTCAGGATCGATATCTTAAACTCTCATTAAGAAAATATCACTTCCATACGTTACAGAAACTAATTTCAGTCTCTTCCAATTACTTAGCCAGTTATGCCTTTGCTTCTTTTCGACGAAGTACATAGCAAATCTGCTTCAGGGACTGGGTAGTTTTGTTAAAAGCAGTATCGTCAAGCGTGCTAACTTTACCGAATATTAATCACGATCTGTGACCGAGTAGAGGCTATTTTTGGCAGCTTCACGTGACTGTAAACCCGACTAACTCCATACTAACAGTAGCCGGCTCAAGCATGGTTCCGATTCACTGGTACGTTACAAATATTACTTGGGCCAAGTTGGCTGTGTTAGTAACTTTTGCCAATATAACGTATAATTTAGGCAGGCACTGAAATCCGGAGGTGGGGGAGAGGGGAGCCTAGGGCAAAGGCCAGTTTTGTTTTAAAATTACAGATGCTGTATGTAATATTTTACAGTTTTTGATCATAAATTTGGTTCGATTGCGAGACGTTGACATACCATAGCAAAAAATTAATTTTTGTCCGCCGCACACTTCTCCTTGAACATTGTCTTCAGCAAAATTTTAATGCAGTTCAATTAAGACAGTCGACAATTTGTAGCAAACTGGTAACGCCGATCTTTTGTTTCTATTTCATAAGGGGACGTGGAGCCAGAACGTTAGTACCAGTACAAACCAGTAGCGTAGCCGGGGAGGGAACATTGGCCTGTACACTAAATGCAGAATTAGAAAAATATCACGTTTTTAGCACTTCTGAGACTGTCTTGTGCATTGGAATGACCTCAAAAATGATTTAAAGCATCTTTTGAAACATTTATTTAGGGGGTAGGGGGGATAAATTGTCAAAAATAAAGCTCGCGAATCAGTAAAAGCTTTAAAAAATGGCCAAAAGTAAGAAATCAAATTTGATCACTTGTTGAAAAATGCTGAAAATTGGTTTCACAACAAATATATGTATAAGCTCAGGAATAGTGAGGGGAAGGGGGCTATTCAGAATTAGTTAATTACTAATCACTTATCTCAAATCTCGTTCCATTAGCCCCAATAATCTTTCTGCATAATACATTGACAAAATGTATTACTTCTTGTGAGTTTCATCAAACCACTGTATATTGGACTATATGATCTACAAGCTTAATGGTAAACCAGAGAACTGAAATTCTACCATTAGCCACCTCCAACATCGTCCATTTATCAACCAGTTTAATCATGTTTTTGCATTGCTAATTTCAATGCCACGTTTTAAACGCATTATAAATAGGCCCAAAATTAAGTTATTTTTGCACAAAAATACAAAATTTTTTAGCCTCCGGCGGCTGGGGGCTCTGCCTTTAGACCCCCGAAACAGTCCCCCATTGCAGATATCTGGCTGCGCGCCTGGAAAAAATAATTCCGAAACGATTCAACATCGGTTTTCCTAATCTCGTTCTATTCTGTAAGAAGGAGTTTCGTCTTAAAAAAGAATAGCGACTTCCGTTTTTTGCTTCCTTCGTTTATAATGGGACATCAATTTATCAAAACTTGTTTTTTCACATGAAAGGCATACTAGCCACGTCTAAGATATGAAAATGGGGAATGTGAAGTATACCGACTGAAAAAAAGGTTATGCTTTTGCTATTCAAGTTTCATTTAAAATGTAAAGAAACGTATTTTGAATTTCAATGAACAGTTGTTTGCATGGCCGTAGGAGCTCAAAATGATTTGGGGGGGCAGCAAACTTTTGCCCGAAAAATGACTTGATGCATTGCGTTTCTCTGTCAAAATTGAGACGGTTTTTTCTGCCCAAATTAAGGTGTTCTCCAAAAAAAAAAAAAAAAAAAAGGTCCTCCCTGAAATTTGAACGGTTTTTCCAGTCCAAATGAAGGTGTTCTCCAAAAAAAAAAAGGTCTTCCCTGAAATTTGAACGGTTTTTCCAGTCCAAATGAAGGTGTTCTCCAAAAAAAAAAAGGTCTTCCCTGAAATTTGAACGGTTTTTCCAGTCCAAATGAAGGTGTTCTCCAAAAAAAAAAAAAAAAAAAAAAAAAAAAGGTCTTCACCGAAACTAAGACGGTATTTTGGCACTAGTGTGCCCAAATATCCAGACTATTTGCCCAAATAAATTGACCATTTGCCCAAATTTTCGACGATTTTCGACGTTTTGAACCGAATGGGGGGGGCGAACGCCCCCCCTGCCCCCCCGCCTCCTACGGCTATGGTTGTTTGTACTGACTCTGGGATGTCATAACGTTTGGCGTTTTTGCTATGACTTCTATTTGTGCAATCCTTTACGGTATATTTCATTTTTTTCACGTACTGCAAACAAGTAGCGCAAAAAAAAAATATTTAATTAATAATGCAATTCTGCACTGCCTTGGACAAAAACTGAAATTTCGCTAATGTGGTTGACAAATTCAAAGTCAAAACTTGGACTCTCACTAAAACTGTCGACCTAATTCCGCACAGATCTGCGTTATGTCATCAGCTATCAACACCTTAATGACATTTGCAGTCATACAAGGACAAACTAGCATGCTCCGTCCAGCGACATTTGGCAAACTGTAGACCTTCAAGCTGCAACTACATTGAAAGAAGTAGCAACTGTAAGCGAAAATTTTCAAATATTTTATTTTGAGACCTTAAAAATCAAGATAATGGAAAAAATCTTCTCAGCTACTGATGAGTACCCAGACTTGGAAAATCACCACAGTCACATGGCTCATTGTCTTACTGAAGAGCTTTACAGAAGAATGCGAGAGCTTGAGACGACTAGTGGATTTACCATTGATGACGCAATACAACCTGGGGTTGATCAGCCAGGGGACCCTTACAGAATGGCGGTAGGCTGTGTTGCCGGGGACGAAGAAAGTTACGAAGTTTTCAAAGAATTTTTCGACCAAGTCATTGAAGCTAAACACAACGGTTACAAGATGATTGATCACCCTAAACCAAACGTAGATGTTGATCAAGCAAATGGTAACTGTTTTGATACTGCCTTTGTTACGTGCTGTCGCGTAAGGAGTGTTCGCAACTTAAAAGGCTTTTGTTTGTCCTCACATTGCACCCGAGCTGAGAGACGAGAAATTGAATCTATTGTTAAAAACGTCTGTCAAAAATTACCCGGAGAATTTAAAGGAGAGTACACTCAAGCAAAAGATCTACCAGATGCGGATCCAAGATTTATTGATATTAAAACAGAAATTTCTGACGCGCAACTGCTGCCTTTGTGTATGCAGAGAGATTGGCCAGACGCTAGGGGCCTTTTTGTCACCGAAAATGACGAGTTTCTTGTCCAAGTGAATGGCACAGACCACGTCCGATGTATAGCATCTCGCAAAGATGGAGATTTGAAATTGGCATTTTCTCGTTGTTACCAAGGTCTGCAAGTAATCGAAAAATGCTTGAATGAAAATGGCTTCCAATTCATGCAAAATGCCACCCATGGTTACATATCCACATGCCCAGGGAACTTGGGCACGGGAATGAAAGCAAGCGTTAGAATGCGGATTCCGAAGCTACTGAAACACTTCCGAATCGAAGAACTACTCCGGCGACTCCGCCTCAAAAAAGAACAATCTTGGATAGATGGAAAGCTATCTGATTCTCTTGTGGATATTTCGAACTTGGACACCGTTGGAATAACAGAAACGGATACAATTCAAAATTTGCTCGACGGAATTAAATATGTGATCGAAAGCGAAAAGAAATTGGAAAACGAACAGAATATTGATACAAAAATCAACCAGATCAAGCGAAAGAAAAAACTTTAAACACTACGAAATGACTTTTTAAGTGTGAATGACTTAATAACTTATTACTGTATCACTGTCTTGCACCGATTTCGGAGCTATACACTGTACAATAGGTTGAGTAATTTCACCACAAAAATTGATTCATTTTGACCCCAAATTTAAAGTACCGATAAACCTCAACTTCATTCGCAACAAATGCATATTATTTCTCGCCTATTTTTTCTCTGTTTGGAATGATATTTTCTAGTGAATAGCAGTATACAGACATAAGTTAGTTAAATCACTAATAGTTTTGTACTGTTTTTTAGAATTCATGCAAGTACATAAATACACTGCCTAGCTTACAGTAACCATTTGCTTCAGCATTAACTTTCAGTACGTGCTATTTGCTGGGCTCAAAATTTTGTATACAGCTGCTTTTGTGATCTGAGTGGGAGACAATATTGTATAGCTTGCTTTCTTTTTGCTAGTAAATTTCTAAATTACCACATTGCAAATTTGTGTTTATACTCTTTAGCTTGCAGTCTTTTTAATTTTTCAGTTGAGATTTAAAGAGATGCTTACAGCTCAAAATTGGTTTTATCGAAGAATTGAGAACTACTTGAGCTAATAAAGAGGTGTCCCAAACCTTTTGCCACAATTCCCCTTATTCGTGAAAATACGATTTAATCCGTTTGACCCCGTAGTGGCAATCCTGCATTTTGTAATTTTGTGACATCACAAAAGACCTACAGGTACTTTAGATCAGTACTGGTAGCCAAGCAGTAGCGTACGCAGGATTTTAAAAAGGGGAGGGCCAGGAACCTCAAAAAATTTGAGAAGAACAAAGATCAGAATGATTATTGTTTCACCCAAAATCAGTCCGATTTTCCTATCCAAAATTAGGTGAAGACCAAAAAAAAGGCCTTCGCTCCGATTTTTTGCCCAAAATAGGTGAAGACCAAAACAAAAGGTCTTCGCCCAAATTTAGTCCGATTTTTTGCCCAAAATTGGGTGTGGGCCAAAAACAAAGGTCTTCGCCTACCATTTGTGTGCTCAAAGCTCCTGCCCAACTTACAAAGGGGGGGGCATGCTGCAATTTTGCATACTATTCTATGCTAATTATACTATCTTGGCGACCCAAAGGGGAGGGCCATGGCCCAATGGCCCCCCCCTAAATACGCCCCTGAAGCCAAGGTCTACAGGTACCAGTAGTAGTAGTCAAGTTTTCGGATTTGGTTAAGCTATACTCACTGCTACCAGTTGGTAAGTAATATGTATTAACGTATTACTATTACGCTACGCAGCTACGCTGGAATGTTAATGGTTGAACAGTGAGTAGGTACACGTAACCATTGGGTATTTCCCACTTCCCAGCCTTAACACTTGAAATATTTTAGCCCAAAAGCGAGATCTCCAACCAACTTATTTTGAAGAAACTTGAGACTGGTCCATTTTAAGCACTCTCTATAAGATAGTTATGATTATTTGTTTTTTGCGCTTCTTGCTGTCCATTTTGAAAAACAGTTAACTATTTTCACTCAACGCTATGGCTACCTATGTATTGCATTCACTTTTTACAATTCACAACTGAAGCTCATGATTCGAGTTTTCTGACTGGCATGATTATTATTGATCGTGCGATGCGTGCCAAAAAAGGCATTTGTTCATGCATGAGTGAATGCAATATGCATAGTAGTCCCAGAAGATTGCAGAAAAGTTTGGAAAATTATTTTATTCAAACCGAAGTTTAATGATAACCTACAAAATTATTTCGCTAAATTTTCAGAGCTAAACTTCAAATTATTGCAGCATAATTTTTTCATACCCTAAATTTTTTTAGCTGTTAGGTTTTGCGTTCGCTTATATTCTCTCTCCGTAAGTAAGACCTTGTCAGCAATCTGCGAAATTATTTCACACAGAGTAAATTGTGTTCTAGAAATCTTTAAAGAAAACCATACATTATTTTGATATAGTGCAATTCAAAGGCACTCGACAGTAAATGACACAATTTCCGCTTTAGCTCTCTAGCGTCATACAGTCTACTGCTGTTATTCTTAAATTTTGCTGTTGTATCGATGACTATGGTGGCCTTTTTCTGCAGGTGTACAAAACTGCACATGAAGCAAAATGCAACGCTAACTGTGGGACCAGCTTGAGGCCTTTCAACTTAATGCTTATGCTGTATAACTGAGCGATTTGAACAACCATGCCGGAATAAATCAGCCTGCTGGTCGAGCGGTAATGCGTTCGTCTCTGGAGCGGGAGGTCTGAGGTTCAAATCTCAGGCTGGTCAAGTCGGAAAGTGTTGCCTACGGCTCGTCACCGCTGCGACTTTTCTTCGGAAGAAGCTGTGTTGCTCGGGAGCAATGACGCGTAGGTGGGTCCCGCAAACTCGTTACACGCTTCGGCGTAACACAGGAAGTATAATGAAAGATTTGATCCCAGGATAAATTCCTCATGGTAATTTTAACTGGAGTTAAATATTCGAATTAAATGCATGCAGGTTCAAAAAATAATAATAATAATAAAAATTGGGCCTAGGAAAGCTACTCAATTCAATTCAATTCAATTTATTTGTTCACTTGAGTTCAATTTCCAGAAACTTAACACCAATAAAAAAAATAATAATAAATATCCACACGCACAAATAGAATGAACATTAATGCCAATCAAGGAAATAAATGTGGGCTAATTTACTATAACACTTAACAGCAATAATTGTTGATGAATGCGTGGAAATTAATAAACTATTCCAAAAATACGAGGACTGTAGATTAAGTTACTTACTATCAAGCAAACAGGACAGCGAAAGACCTTTTTCGGGTCATCGAGTCAAGCTGCCCTTACAATTAATTAATTATTGCAATTGTTATTAGTTTTTTGAGGGGGTAATTTTTTCACCATTTTTAAAACAAACAAAAAAACAAAAACAAAAACAAAAAAACAAAAAAAACCTAAGTATTCAACCAAAAAGATAGCAGTTAGCATAAGAAAAGAGCACACTTGGGCTTACCTCGAGTTTATCAAGACTGCAAGTACTCCAGTAATTACTTAGCATGGACAATTTTATTTGTTTGCTAAATGAGTATTTTGGTAATTGTTTGAAAGTTGGTGAAATATTATTCCATATTTTTACTCCAATGTACGAGCAAGATCGTTGCCCGTTTCGAGTTTTAGCTCGTTCCAAATAAAAATTGTCTGCAGTAATTGATCTCGTTTTGTAATCATGATGTTTGCTAGCATATTTAAAATAATTGTCGAAATTTTCAAGTAACATGGAGTGATAATAAGAGTACATAAATTTAGCAATTTCTAGTTCAAAAATGTCTTTCACTTTCAATATTTTGATGGATTTAAACAGAGTACACATTTTTGCTTTATCTTTTACAAATTTGAAGTTCATAATACGGATGATGTTGTTTTGCAGCACTTGAATCTTTTCCAAAGAAGTTTGACAAGCACTGCCCCATGAAACAATTCCATAGCCTACTTTAAGTACGGATAAGCAAAACTGTAATATAACTTGATTAGTGTTTGCTTGTTAACGTAATGTCTGATTATAGATAGAATTCTGGCTGCATATGACAATTTTTTGATTACATAGTCAATGTGTGCTTTCCAATTTAAATGTTTATCTATCATGACACCCAAATATTTTATGGATTCCACAGATGGAATTATATGTTTGCCTATTTTTATGGTAAAGTTTTTCCTGGAACTTGAGAGACATTTTGGTGCACAAACAAAGTAGCCTATGTTGTTTTGATGTAATTTAGAGAAAGTCTATTATATTTCATCCATTCATCAACAAAAGTAAGTTCTTGATTTGCTTGCTGCTGTAGATGAGCTTTATTTTTATTTTTTAGTATTAGAACTGTGTCATCAGCAAACATGTTAACTTGAAAGTTTGTATGAAGTGGCAGATCATTTATGTACAAAGAAAACAGTAAAGGTCCCAGGGTAGAGCCTTGTGGTACCCCACACACTATACTGTACTAGCTTTTGATGGAATATTGTTGCAAACAGTGAACTGTTGACGATTAGTTAATTAACTGAAGAGAAGATTTTGCATATTTCCTCAAATACCATATAAATAAAGTTTATCAAGAAGAAATTTGTGATTTACAGTGTCAAAGGCTTTTGACAAATCCAACAACAAACAGCATGAATTGTAACCATCATCTCGATTTTTAAAAGTTGGTTACATAGGTCTGTTACTGCCATTTCAGTTGAGTAACCACAACGAAAACCAAACTGCTGTTTAGTAATTACCTTATTTTTTGAAAAAAAAAAAACTCAAGTCTTGAATATTGCAACTTTTCAAAAATTTTTGAAATAGGTGACAAAAGAGAGATAGGTCTATAGTTACTGGCTATATCGTTTTGTTTGGCTTTGTAGATTGGGGCTATCTTTGCATTTTTCAGAGAATTAGGAAAAATTCCTGTTTCATAGCATTTACTAAATGCTTCCCTCAGATAAGTGGATATTGAAGACGCTAATATTTTTAAGAATTTGATTGGTACATTCTCAGGCCCAGCAGCTTTTAAAGGATTAAGTTGTAAAATTTGTGAATATACTTCATTTTCTGAAATTGGATCATACATAAAGGAGTTGGGCAAACTTGGAAAAGTAAAATGTTTGGTGGCGGCAGGTATTTTTGCATCCATATTAGGTCCTACTTTTGTAAAATACTCATTTAACAAGTCAGGTATTATGCTTTTGTCAGTAATTTTACCCTTTTGTTCATCAGTTATCAAAGGAATGCTGTTACTTTCTAATCTTTTGTAGCATAGTATTTTATTTATGATCTTCCATTGCATAGATATATTATTTTTGTGCTTTTGTAACTCATTTTGATAATAATTTCTCTTTGCAGTGTTTTTCAGTTTGGTTACTTTTTTTAAGTAAGTTTTATATTTTGAAATCAAATGAGGTCTGTGTTGTTTATAGCATTGCTCAACCAATTTGTTTTTTGTTGAAATACATTCAAGCAACTCTTTGGTCAACCAAGGTTTTGCTTTGATTTTCATCTTCTTTCTAGACAATTTTGTTAATGGCACATGCAAGTTAGTCGCTTCTGTTATAGCAGTTAAAATATTATGAATTTCTGTAGTATTTGGATCATCATTCAGACCATGTGATAAATATTCCAGCTTATTGTTTACGTCTTCAGAGAAGGCTTCAACATTAAATTTTTTCATATCTCTTATCATTATTCCTGGAGTGAAGCTTCTATGAATGTTACTTTTCAAAATGCAGAATGTAGGCAAAAGATCTGATACATCACTAATCGAGTAATCAGTACCACACTAATTGAAATTTTTTGGAGCGAGTTGCTCTAGATATGGTCAAGAGTAGTGGCTGAAGCTGAAATTATCCTAGTTGGTTTGTTAATTAAAGAGAAGCACGCAGATGAATATATTTCATTTACATATTGTTGTACCTTATTGTCAATATTTTGCTTTGATAAATTCACCTTATAGTCACCCATAAGAACAAAGGTATTGTTTGACTTACTGAATTTTTGCATAATTTTACATAACTCTTCCTTAAAGGATACATAGGAAGTATTTGGGTGTCTATAAATAACACCAACAATTAAAGACTTGGTTGCTGTTTTTTTATTCAATTTTATATTGTGAAGAATTTTAATGAATAAACTTTCACAATTAGGGCAATTGATAGTTTCTGATTTGACAGAGTATTGTAAATCTTTTCTTATGTATATTCCTACACCTCCAGCATGGGACAGTGAGTCAACGTATTCGAGTAGATAGTTTTCTATATTAACTGATTTAGCATTGGCATTATTGAGCTTAGTTTTAGTAATAGTTATTATTGCAGGTAGGCAATCATCATACAACTGTCCTAAAAAAGAATCTATTTTGTGCTTATTTTTTGGCAAGGATCTCATGTTAAAATGCACAAAAGCTAGTTGATTGAAGAACTTAGGATTTTTAACAATATTGGAATATTGAGAAACACTGAAGTAGTCACAGTCTTCAACTTGTCCACCGAAATCAATATTTTCATTATCAAAATCAAAGTGAGCTCTATCCATCAAACCCAAAAACAAAAAACAATCAAACAAACAACAAAAGCTTACAAAAATCTTGCACTTGACCTTCACCGTAACAAGTGAAGCAGAAAACAACAACAAACCAAAACAAATAAGTCTATGCTCACTTACTCCAGACTTATTGGCAAACCGAACATTAGGCCATCGAATCAAAAAATAGTTTAGTAATGTTGAAGCGATGACATGATGGTAGTTTATTGAAAATGGTTGTAAAATAACGACTTTCCGTGGTATTGCGTGCTACAAATTATAACAAGCATTTTATGCATCTTAATTTATGCACAAAAGTGCTTGAGATATTGCTTACTCGACATATTTAGCATTTTGTTGGTTATATAAGAATGTGTAGGCTATCACTTAAAAGAAAAGAGTACCGCTAAAACCATAGGTGGGCAAGTTAATGCAAAACGTTAGCTTCGTTAACCACTAGTCCGTTAACAAACTTCACACCTCCGTTAACGTTAATCCGTTATTTTCAGCTTTAATTAACGGAAGTTAATAAAGTCCGTTAATCCGTTAACATTTTGCGTGTAATTTACATTTCGTTTTATTCACTCGCTTCTAGAACACGTATTGACGCTGTTGAGCTGATTGTAAGGAAATATTTATTGCTATGATGGTCTTTTTGTGTTTTGAAAGTTACATTTTACAGTCTAATCTAATTTCAGGATAAAAACAAGTTCAAATGCACAACGAAGCTGCAAGATATTAACGATAAAAACCTTAACGGAAGTTAACAGAACTTAACGGAAGTTACTTTAGTCCGTTAACAGCACTTAACGGAAGTTAATTTAGTCCGTTAACATGAAAAAACTTTTTAACGGATTAACGAGTTAATGAAAAAGTTACCTTCGTTATTAACGGATTAACGATTAACGGACTTGTGCCCACCTATGGCTAAAACTAATTTAGTCAACAAAGTAGCTTACACATCAATTCTTCTCAATTTCCACATGTAGAGAAAGCTCTCATAGGATAGCTTACTGGTGATGATATTCTTCATGCCTTTTAGTATATATTAATCCTAAATTGCTACTACGCTTGGTATATGACAGCATATATACGAGATTACGAGGTCTGTTCAAAAAGTTCGTAGACTATTTGAACTGCGCAGCTTTCATTTGTTCCAGGTGCATTCGCTTGGTGTCGCTAGGTTCACAGCAATCAGCTGATTATGACGCCATTTTCTGATTGCAGATATCTTTATTTTGGTGCTGGTTATGTTCAGTCAAGTTAAGGTAGTTTTTTAGTTTGTCGGATTTTAAGTTCTACAAATTTTTTTCTAAATGAATAACTTGAAAGAGCAACGATTTGCTGTGAAATTTTGTGTCAAGCTGGGAAAATCTACTACGGAAACGTTTGCCATGCTTAACACGGCTTACGGTGATGTTGCCATGAAGCGAGCTACATGTTTCAGGTGGCATAAACGTTTCAAGAATGGTCGGCTGTCTGTTGAAGATGATGAGCGTACTGGACGTCCTCCCACATCAACTGATGACCCACACATTGATGAAATCAACACTCTGGTGCGAGCGAATCGACTTCTGACTGTAAGAGAGCTTGCTGAAGAATGTGGGATCTCGGTAGGCTCTTGTCACCACATTTTGACGGAAGAATTAAAGATGCATCACGTTGCTGCAAAATTTGTGCCACGTCTGATGACAATTGATCAACAAGCTCATCGTGTTCAAGTCTGTCAGGATTTGCTTGATCACTCAGAAAATGATAAAGAATTCTTGTCAAAGATCATAACAGGTGATGAGTCATGGGTTTATTGTTATGACGTGGAAACAAAGGTCCAATCTTCACAGTGGACGAGCAAAACATCCCCCAGACCCAAAAAAGCTCGCCAAGTTCGATCCAAAATCAAGGTGCTGCTCACAGTTTTTTTTTATGCTAGTGGAGTTGTCCGCCACGAGTACCTTCCTGAAGGCTCCACAGTGAACCAGACCTACTACATTGAAGTTTTGAAACGTCTGAGGGATGCCATCCGACGGAAAAGGCCAGAATTGCGGAGGGGTGGTGACTGGTTTTTCGATCATGACAACGCTCCAGCCCATTCAGCCCTCAGAACTCGTGAGTTTTTGGCCAAACATTCCATCACTGCTCTTCCCACCCCCCCTTACTCACCTGACCTTGCTCCATGTGATTTCTTTTTGTTCCCCATGCTCAAAAGACCTTTGAAAGGAAGAAGATTTGAGACCATTCCAGAGATTAAGGCAAATGCGACGAAGGAGCTCAAGGGCATTAAAAAAGAAGCGTACCTAGACTGCTTCCGCAAGTGGAAACACCGCTGGGATAAGTGTGTGCGTTGGGAAGGAGAGTACTTTGAAGGAGACCCAGACCTGTAACTGCTGTAGAAAATACATTTTGTGTTATGACTTCAGTCTACGAACTTTTTGAACAGACCTCGTACATATAAATCCTGGTATCAAATTAAGCAAATACATCAACAAAGTATATTAACTATGAAAAAAAAACAACTATGAAATCCAATTTGATGATCATTTTCACGATTTGATTCCCGAACTAGTTACCGCTTACCGGTATGCATTGTTGTATTCCAGAGAGAAACGTTTGTTTTTCATTGGAACCATGAAGTCTACCAGTTGTGGTGGTGGTCTTCTGACATAAACTTGGAAACAAAACCTACAAAGTAGGGGTGCCCAAACTTTTTCGATGGAGGACCAAAATAAATCCAGCGCAGTTGTAGAGCTTGTCAAGCATACGGAAACCGACGTTCAGATTTCACTGGTGAAAATCAAATATCAAGATTTTTCACATGTTTTGGTACCAAGGTAAACGAAAAAGGTCATTATCTGTTTCCGGTCAAAAAAATGCGGTGTGGGCTGCACCCAACTATTTTTCATTTACAATAGCAGTCGATAAGTTTGGTAACAGGTCAAAATTGTATTTTCGATATGGGCAAGATTAGATTTCTTTGCGGGTTGGACTTAGGGCACCCCTGCCATAAAGGTTGCTATGGTTCAAGACAAAATATGCCTAAAAAACTCCTCAGTAAATCTAGTTTGTGTGTAGTCAATTCTTCCGACGTTAGATTGATGCTGCCACAGCTCTAATTACAGTCTGCTTCCATTGAACACATCCAGTCATTTGTTCGCGTCGATTAAATCAGACTTGTGATCGAAAGGTTGCTGACACCAGGTTTAATTCTCGAACTGGTAATGCATCGTTGTGTCCTTGGGAGACACTCGACGCTGATTTCCCATTGGGGCCAAGCAGTCTACCCGTTGTGGTGGCCCAGCCGGACGAAAGACTTGCAAACAGAACCCCCAAAAAGGTGCACAACGTTGGTGTGGTTAGACAGACGCAGAGTACCTGGTTCATACGAACGAATAGAATGAATTCGTAAGATTCAAATCATGTAGCTGAAAGCTTCAAAAATTGGTTAGAGCAGGTTGGCAATAAGGGATTTAAAATTTGACCGAGGAGGGAATTATCCTATCACAGTAATCCGATATAACCAGCAGCTTAAGTTGATAGCACACAATCTTGCAATATTGTTGCGTAAAAGCATTAAATCACGAGCTACTGCACCTGCGACCTCCAATGACAAACGTCAATGAAAAGGAAAACGCAATGAATTTTAACCAATCATTTTATTGTAAAAACCCGTGTTTATACAGTAGTAAATTGGTTTGAAAAACGCGTAACAAACCACAGAAATTGAGAAAAAATGAAAAAAAAAGCGGTCACAAAGTGGTAGGCGGAAACAAAAACGAACAACAAAGTACTGCAATAGCACAAGCTGCTCACTATTCATTGTCAGTTTTTGGCTACGACAAAAATAAATAACGGGCTTTTGTAAAGCGCCTGTACCCAGGAACGGTAAGCAGCACGAAAAGGGTCGATTATTGGCATTATCGAAACCAAAATTTTTAGTTAAAATGTACAAAATAGGACATGCCTGATCTCAAAACCGGAGACTAAATATGCAAAAATTATCAATGACCACGTCGGTCTAGCGGAATTCGTGAATGAAAGGCAAGAACCCCCACGGGACTTCCCCTACTGACGTCATCGCCTGGGCGCGTTATTGTAATTAGGTCGAGGTCCTTCACGCGATCCCTGGCGGTCTCTTCGGCCAAGGGGCATTCGACGAGGCCCCCCGCGGCCACCGTCTCCCATTCCAACTCGCCGTGGATCACCTCCGGGGCGTCTGGGTCCATCTCTCATGCTTCGCTGCTTCTTCTCCTCGATGTTGATGCGGTGGCTCTCTTTGTAGTGAGTTGGCTGAAAAGAAAGTCTACATTACAGCAAAGAACAATCAAGCAAATAGGTTTAGAAGGTTGATGATACTAATACCTTTAAAGCAGAGGTGCCCAAACTTATCAGAAACGGGTCGCAATTGAGGTCTTTTTCGGAGAAATTGGTTTTCAGTGAGGTGTGATGCAAATTCTAGCGAAAATTTAGGTAAAGCCCTACCCCCCAAAAAAGGTCTTCACCGGAATTTGAAGTGTTTTTGGCACAAATTCGGGTGAAGACAGAAAAAGAATAGGTCTCTACGGGATTCATGTGGTTTTCTATAAAAGTTCGACCAAATTTAACTTCTACAAAATCTCAAGACCAGTCGCGGGTGGCAAAAACTTCTTACGCGGAACGCAGTTTGGGCGGACTTGCTTTAAAGGAATGGGACGTCCTATGTTTTTTTTTTCGGTCATTGACCGAAATATTTAGTGAATGGCCAATAAACTTTACCAATTTTTTGTATACACAACCTAAACTAGAGCTTTAATTGCAAAAATAATATTGACAAAGTTGAGGCTGTCAAAGATATTGATAGCGTTGAACATTTAATCAAAAATTATGAGCGAAAAAATATTACTGACATAGAAGGGAGTATGAAGAAACTTCACAGAGACCCATCTCCAACAAATAATGGTTGCACCAAAAACCACAAAAATGCAGAACATCTGTTTCGCCCAAAGTCGAGACAAAGTCCCTTCCTTTTTCAGACAGCCAAATTAATGTGGCAAAACGATTTCCCTGGTATCCTAATATTTTGCCGAAATGCTTTGAAAAACTGCCATTTTCTTCCAACTCCTCAGCAAAACTGTACAAAGGTTCAACAGAAAGAAGTTTGATGCTTAACTTAGCTGAACAATAGAGAATTTTAACTTACCATCACAGAGAAAAATGGTTAAAAAACTGAATCTCCCTCAACTTCACAACAATCTTTTTCAATAAGGAAATTGGAAACGGCCCGCTGGGGCCCGAAATCGATTTTATCATCCACCATAATAAGAACTAAACTTTTAATAATATTTTGCGGCTAGTTCTTAGCCATTTAGGAATTAACTTACCATCACTGACAAGACATTTTCGACGGATTTGGGGTCTTCGAAAATAACGAATCCAAAATTAGGGTTGTTCGAATGTGAATGGTTGATCCGAACCTCAATAACTCGGCCGAAGTCTAAAAGAAAAATTATGAATTGCAGCGGTAGAGTCGATCACTTAGAAAAAGCTTACAACAGGTTGCAGAAACCATGTTAAGGATGGAGTGCACAATTTTTTTGAAAATTTATGTTGCCAAGCCACTCCAACACACAGCATTTTTTGGAAACTCTGTTTGTCTTTCATCATATTGGGCCACCGAGAGCGTGGGCTCAATGAGGAATGTGCGTAAAGAGTCTTCACCAAGGACAAAACGACAGGAATATTACAGGCAGTGGAAAACGGTTCGTGGCACTGTAATCTGTGGCCCGATGGAACGAGGTCTAAACCTCCCATTGCAGAAACAAGCGCGTAAGCCACTAAGGTAATTAAATGGCAGTTACTTCTTCAAAATCAACGAAAGAAATAATGATCTATGTCACTGCCCCACCTATTACATCACTTGTCTTCTTCGTTTGTAATTGTTGTGACAGCGTTTGTGTTTGTAGCTTGGTAGTTTATTAATCATTAACCAAAAACTAGCCGTGAACGTACCTTTTGAATACACGTGAACAAAGATAAAATACGGTAACAGTTGATTTTAAGTTAAGCCGGTGAAAAACTTTTAATACTCGTTTTTTGATCATGGTTGTGTGTATGTGTGTGTGTTGAGAGGAGAGACAAAAAATCTACTATTGGTCTTCTTAAAGACCGCAAGGTACGTTTGCTGGCCAGGGAATTTTGTAAATAGATTTAATTATCATTTTTAACCAAGTACATTTAAACGTACCTTGAAAATGCTCCCTCAAATCATTTTCTGACATATCGTAGGGCAAATTGCCCACGAATATCTGCTGGTTGTCCGGGTAACGAATTCCACTTCCCCCACCTCCGCTTCCAGGTCCGAATCCACGTCTCTCCCCCCGATCATCTCTTCTTTCTTCCTCACGCATTGGGGGTCTCTGGTTAGAGACCTTCGGGCCACGAGGGGGTCTAGGAGCAGAGTCCCCAGCATCAGCGGCTTCCATCTATAAAAGTCGAAACGTAAGAATGTGTTCAAGATGAATTCATTAAAGATATGCGTGGTATGTGTCCAAGATTAAAAGTATGTATCTTCTTCTTTCTCCATCACCCGCTTTTCCGCGAGGGTTGCGGGGGCAGCAGCTCGAGATTAAGCCGCCACACTTCACCGTTTTCCATCACATCCATCATTTCGCTTGGGCGAAGCCCCAAGCGATTCCATCCAAGATCCTCAATGTAATTGGTCCATTTAGTTTTAGGTCGTCCAACCGGTCTTCTCCCATTTGCTTTGGTAAGTAAATCTGGTTTGGGGAGTCTTTACCGAGGCATTCTGCTTACACGGCCAAACCATCTAAGTTGAGATCTTTCAATTCGGAGAAGTAACGGCTCGATGTTAAGAGATTTTCGAATCTCAGGGCTGCGCACCTTGCTAAACAGTGTAACTCCATCGATTCTTTGCAAAAACCTTATTTCGGACGCTTGCACTTGTGATCGCACTCTTTCGGCCATTACCCAAGATTCATGACCATAAGTGAGAATGGAGACAAAAACTGTTGTGAAAATTAAAAGCTTTGCGTTTTTCAACAATTCTCGTATCATAAAAATCGAATAGTGCAAAGCTCGCATCTTATACAGGCGTTATATGAGTTAACAACAATGCACACTAGGTCGATTTTTTTAGGTCGAGTGTTTGGGAGTTCAAGGTTGGAGTACAGAAAAGGTGCTAAAATGTACCTATAGCACATCTATGATCGACTTCAGCCCTCAGTTTAGGTTGTTATGTATAAACATCAACCAATTATTTTCTGATTTAGATACGGCAAAAGGTTTTGAGTCTTGCTTTAATTCGTGGTCGCTTTCCTAATGAAATTAGAAAAAGACAACTTTATCGAAAATTTTAACATGCCCATTGCCCAGCGTCGGAGTTAGAAGGGTAATATCGGAAAAACAAAAAGAAACAACAACAATGGTGACAATGATCAATAACGGTATATCAAATCTTTAACCAGTCTGACTATAACAGTGCAGCACAATTAGAAAAGACTTACAAATAAAAATACGAAACAACAACAAGATATGATCCACGAATGTATGACTCATACACCAGTTCAGGTAACAACTTTGTTTATCCTTTGAAACGTTGCGTAACAAGAACTTTCCAGTGAAGAAGCAACAGTAAGCAATTCTAGATTCTACGATCCTCAACCCGAGTACCTAAGTGCAATAATTGCGATGCTAACCAGAGTATCGAACAGAGTTTTCGTCTCTAATTTTTGCTTACTTGATAAAACTGCAATTTGGCAAAGAACGTTCAAACTATTACTATGTAACTTATACCATAAAATTTTGAATCAGTTTCACCTGGTTTTTGGGTGATCGATTAGCCTTAACAACAACTCCTTGCTGGACTGGGGTGCGAACAGCTGGGGTGTTTTTTGATGCCAGATCAGCCCACGAAAATGGCTTGGACGCCGTCTTTGGCTCAGAAGGTTCTTCCTCTTGGATCACAATTTCTTCTTCTGGGTCCTTTCTCGGCTCCTCAAGTACGTTTCCATTATCAGTCATTTGTGCCATGCCCATATCCTGTAAAATTTATGCCTAATCAGTGATACGTTATGTATCGGATCTGTCGCTTTAAGACAATATGCAGCAAGGTCGCAGGTTAAAATAGCGTTTTTGATTACAACCAATTACTCGTAAAGTTTTTAAACAGAAATCAGAGTCTTTGTTTCAAAATTGTACATCTAGTAATAATTAGCAATTCCGTTTTACTTCACCAAAGCACGGTTCAGTCATTTCTTCTATATAAGCATTAAATGCTTGTAACTTGTTGTGCTGTAATGCACGCGATTATCCTATGAAGTCGAACCAGTAACAGAAGCACTAAGATTATTTTAGAAGACGTAAATTGGACTGGTTTAAACTCACTGGTAAATAAAACTAGCATGCAAGTCATCCTATTCAAATTAAAATTTTGAGAGTGTGATATGAACAAACATCGCATTAAATTAAGAAGATTATTGATTAAAAATGGTTTTAAACCCAACTATCTTAAATTTAATAAATCGGCACTTTAGTTTTTGCTTCAAACTGATGTTTCCAATCCATTTTTATACCCCGAAGCAAAGAGATTTACTTTCAACCAGTACGTCAAAAACTAAAACTGACCTCCGTTTCAGGAATTGGACTCTCAGAAGGAGATACAGTGTCAGGGTCAACATCCTGCACTCCTGGAGAGACGCTATCCTGGCGCTGGTCCATAGCAGGCTCTTCAACTGCTGGTTCAATCCCATTTGTCATCATGTTGGCCTGAGCGTCCGCAACCGACACTTCTGTAATTGCAACCTGCTTGTAGAAATCCTCCTCGAATTGTGGAGCTTCGTTAGCCTCCACAGGTTGCTCCTCTGCGTCCTCAACAAGCTCTGAAACATAATGTTGCGATTAGACAAAGCTTTTTGGGCACCTTCTTTCGCTATTGTGGATGTGTTGGAAAACTGTGTAGTTTGACACTGGCAACTCTGTCTAAGATATTACCCTAATGACCCATAAGGATACCAGAAAATGAATAACAGAGACAGAAAAACAAAAAAAATTGTCCTTAAAAAAAAAAAGAGAATAAACTAGCAAGTTTTTCTATTTTATTTCCATCAATGTAAAAGAAACCGAAAGTTCCAAAAGAACCATTTGCGATTATCGACAGCGTCCATGATAATTACAGGTCTAAAACTACAAATGTTTGTGAAGACATCTGCAATAGCAGTTGGCATAAATTAAAATGAATTCAAACTTTAGGTTAGACCCAGCAGGACATCCTGACGCGAGACAACTCACCCCGGGAATCCTGACGCCAGGTACATCTTGACGCTAGGGACCTCCTGACACCAAAAGCACTAAACTTTCGCGCACCGCTTTCTTTCTTTCTTTTACACCTTTTTTCTTGTCCGCGCTCCGCTTTTTTTTCTCAAAACGATTCACACTTGGTTATTGTGACGTAAGTATAATATTTTCCGTTTATTGCAAACTTTATAGGAATCTCTATTTTGAAGAAACAACTCAAAAGCGAGTTGTACTTTTGCGAAAATAATTTTGATAAAATCGAAAGCCAAGTTAGCGAATCTGAAAAAATGCTGGTGATAAGTTTCAAACGATGAACAAAAGCCGCAATCGAAAACAATATATTTTGCTATTATTGAATGACCACGTGGAGATATTTCATGAACATGTGTGGTTAATTTATAGGTAAAAATGCTCTAAAACGAATTGTATGTTGAAGAAAATATTAAAAATATAATTCAAAAGTCAAGTACCGCAAATCCAAATTAATTGATGCAGCGATTAAACTTTATTATTTTTGCCTATTATTATTGGATAACGACTTTACAATTTCACAAACATTTTCATAAAAAACTGTTAGTTTTATGTTGGCAATAGTTTTTTAGATAGACAACGTTTGAAATTAGAGTTGAAATTACGGCCAAGAATGAAAATAGATTGAAAATACAATAGTTTATAATCATCCAATTAGTCGATTTCCCAACGGGTGGCTTATTTAGTTTTAACCTCAATTAATGAAGCTATTGGTTTTGGCAATCGCATTTTTCAACTTTGAATGACTTTGAAAGGAAAAAACACGTTCACACGCCTTGGATCAGCATGTCAAATTATCGCTAATTTCTGCGCTAGCAAAATCGAAGCATTCAAACAATAATAAGTTGCTAATCGAAAAATTCTACCATTAACAAGGTGCTGATTTCGATAAGCTGCAAAACTTTTCCGTTTACGAGTCGCACTTTCCTTTTTAAATCAGAAACACAATATATTTGTAGCACTACCAGAAACACAACATATTTGAAACTTGTTTAATACGAGGTGATTGCAATACAATAATGAAAAGGTAGAACTTTAATTTGCAACAAAACTTTAAACCAGTAAGAAACGATGATACGTATAAGATAATTACTATTTTGTTTACTACAAAAAATGAAGATAGTAAAGATAATGAGGGCGCCCGTCAGCGTTTTTTCTCTATAAATTAGAACATTTTTCTCTATAAATAATTACACAGATTATGATTCATAAAATATCTACGTGGTCGTTTAATAATTGCTTAATATATAATTTTCAGTCGCGGCATTCGGTCATCGTTTGAAAGTTATCCTTAGCATTTTTACAGATTCGCTAACTTGGCTTTTGATTTTAACAAGATTATTTTCGCGAAAATGCAATTTGCTTTTGAGTCGTTTCTGCAAAATAAAGATTCCTATGAAGTTTGCAATGAACGAAAGATATTGCACTTACGTCACAATAACCCGACGTTAATCCTTTTGAGAAAAAACACACAGTGCGGACAAGAGAAAAGAAAAAAAGAGAAAACGAAAGAAAGCGGAGCGCGAAAGTTTCGATGAGAGCTTTTGGTGTCAGGATGTCCTGGTGTCAGAATTCTTGTGGTGAGTTGTCTCGCGTCAGGGAAGTTAGAAGTCACAAACCAAACGACAAAAGCTAGATCTCTCTCATTTTGTCAAAAAAATGACAACGAAGGGGATTCGAAATCAAAGACCAGTAATTACGAATACCCGAGACGTACTGCACAAAACAGACAGATTACAAACATCTTTACCTTGTTCTTCATCTTCAGACTGATCGTTTTGGACCACATCATGAAATACTTCGTCTTGATAGCGAAATATGTCATTGTGAACATAAAACTTGAATGGGTTATCACCCTGAAACAAAAAATCATTTCAACGAAAAAGTTTTAAGTTAAAAAGGGGAAAGAAATGAACATCATTACCAACGATGAATTTCTCATATTTTTCATTACGGATTTACGGTGTAAGTACGTCTTAGTTTTAGTGTGAGCTAGTTTTCGAAATTATGACGTAATAAAGAAAACAGATTGAAGATAGATGCCACAGAGTGCAAATTACGAAGATGGACTGAAAACAAATTTTGGAGATAGACTGAAAAATGAAAGTAATTAAGTCAAAAAATGAAAGATGAAAACAAACCTGTGGGGCCAACACAAAAGTCTGCATGAAAGGTCGAAGTGGCTGCCCACTATTTGACAGCTCTCCAGTAACCTGAATGACCACACCATTACCAACAGTAGAATGGGCATCTACTTGTCTGATTTTAGTGTGACAGTCTTGGAATTTCAAGGAACTGATTTTTCGATGAATTTCCTGCAATGGAAAAGTCGTTATTTTAGTTTAATTCTAAGTTTTGCACAAGCTATATTGGCATTAACTAGTTTAAAATCTACAACTTAGGACTAGATAAACAGCATTTAATCAATAAACATTTTATATTGGGAAATAGAATGCTATTAAAGAGATACTGCTCAAAATACTTTTATTGAAGAAATGAGAACTAGTCGAGGTAATAAAGAGATGCCCTACACCTTTTCCACAATTTCCCCTATTCGCAAAAATATGATTTAATTCGTTGGACTTTGTACCATTGACAAACCAGCATTTTGCAATTTTGTGACATCACAAAAGGCATAATTTTGCAAAATTTCTCCCAAACTGAGAAACGCGATTAGCAACTGGTAGCAGTAAGTAGCCTAATAAAATTTGCAAACTTGGCAACAGCTACCGATACCAGCAGACCTAGGCTACCAAAACTGATCTACAGTATGATCATTTTTGGCTTCAATTTTTATGTTATTCAATTCATAGGCTAAAAACATCTTTAAAACTGGTCTAACTTTGATGCAGTAGAATATATCACGTGTATAATGTCGTTTATAAATTTGTTTGAATCGCTGGTTAACTAGGCTATTTTCTTCCTCATCAAACATCGCGCATCTTAGTTCACGAGAAATTTCGCAAAATCTCCTTTTTGTGACGTCACACAATCGCAAAATGCAATTACGAAGTCAAACGGATTAAATTGTATTTTTGCGAATAAGAAGAGTAGTGGAAAAAGGTTTGGGGCGTCTTTTATTACCTCAAATAGTTCTCAGTTCTTCAATAAAATCGATTTCGAACGGTATCTCTTTAATCAACAAATACATTAAAAAATGGTCCCACTGAATAGGTCTGCAACTTTTTTGAAGCAGTTGGTTTTTTAACTATAAACCTTGTCCCAATCCTTAAGATGTTTTGATGTGAAATTCTAATGTTAATGCAAGTGCACTAATACCGATACCTCTTCTAACGAAACATCTTGAATCTTGATCTGTGCCATACGTTTTTCCATGTTTGATAATCTCAACACAACCACAGCTTACCAAAGCTGTTTGAAGCAAGGAATGAACTGCAAGCAGTCATTACAAGAGCTAATAGGCTAGTTAGGCCACTAGCATATACCAATTTCATATGGTGAAGATTTAACACGATCTCTGGCAATGCTGAAAGTCAAGCAGGGACTCTGTGAATACCAATTTTTTGCATAGTTTTTAACATGACCTGCTCATCTTCTATAAGGGGACTTAGTGGAGGACAGTAGACATTCATCCTATACCAATTTCATACCAAGTTTCAGAATTAAACATATTGAGATAGTTTTATTAATTACCGCTTGGCCAATGACTGGCTTTTCTGGTTCTCCATCACAGTACTTTCCACCATGGACATATGATGATGCAGCGCTGTAAAATCTAATACAATACCAAAAGTTAATATGATGAGATAATGATGTTTTGGCTGCAAAATAAAAAAACATAGCACTCTAAAAACATTCAAATGTAGTTTAGTTAAATTACTACTGATATCAATTTAAAGCACTTTTTTTACAAATGAGTCTTTATCTTTTTTATGGTTTTGTCGTTTGCCTACTTTTTAATTAGAAAAAATTTTAGTTACCATGCTAACATATTACACTTGCACTCAGAATTCTAATTTTTACACCAAAAAAATTATACTAGCTAAGAACACGAAATTTCTAATGTACCTGTGCAAAAGTTCTGGTGCTTTATTAAGCAAAGTGTAGTATTGACGAACAAATTCTCGACCCACTTGATTTGGGCTTGGCTTTTCCATTTTGTCCATCATAACCATATCCAATTTATTACCAAATGGTAATGTACAAAAAAAAGAAAACAAAGACAAATAAGCTATAAATATATCTAAACAAATACTATAATCAACTTTTGTAGCAACAATAAGTACTGGTATTAAAAATAATAAACATACATTGGTACGACACTTAAATACCAAGCAATTTTCTGCATTAGGGAAATGCCATCAAAAAATCTTTGCATACAAAGGTTATTGTACTTATATTCAATGTTACTTGACCAGAGCAAAAACAAGAAAACATTGCTTTACTATAGAATACAAACATAATTAAAACATTTGAAGGAATCGCTATATGGCTTACAAACAAACTAATGACAAGCTTAGCTGATAGAATCCAATGCTTATTACTTGTAGTAGCAGTGCATACTACCACTAATTGTACTAGTCTTCTATGTATATTGTATACGCAGAACCACTACAACATGATGCCATTTTACGAAAAAATAATAATGACTAAAAAATTGTTTTGGAAATGAACAGTGACAACGCTTGAGCTTTAGTATTCCACCATAACATAACTGCAGTCATTTTTATTCGTAACTCGTCTTTCAGTTTTTTCCAGCTGAAAAAAAACGTAATGACCAAAGACAAAAACAAACTAGAGCATTTAAAGGTATCACCTGTACTCAAACTTAGACACCCACAACCATCTGCATCACTCTTACAGGATTATAAGGGAACACTAAAACAATATGAAGATAAACTAAACCAAAATAATCAGTCAAACTGATAATTTAAGTTTGAAATTGTCTATGAATAAAACTGAAAAGACTGCTTCTATCTGTTCCAATAAGCACTGATGATGCCCTATTGGGCAAAGTACATTTGTTTTTAATGAAGTCTGGATAGGCTGATACAACTTTTAATTTCAATTTCACTGTTCGTTTGCATTGTCTTTTATACCTTTATTGTCATTATATTTCAAAATAAGGCTGAACCTCTTACTCAAAAATCTGATATTTCTGATCAGCTTCTATTACCGGTATGACCTGTAGTAAAAGTATAAAGTACACTTAGCCACAAAACAGCTGTTATAGAACTTTCAAAATAAATTGGTAGACGACAATTAGATTACCATTGGAAAGTTCACATGTTGTGCTGGATTTCTCAGACTTCACAGAATCACAAAATCTTGCCCCAATTTGATGCAGAAAATGCAAAAAAGTGACAAGATCACTTGCAACACCTATAACTACAGGCATGGTGGAATCCGCAATTTTCTTGCGTCAAAGATATCTGCCAGCCAAAATAGGGTAAATGGATTTCTGCCATTACACTCAAAACTATTAGGCTTATACGAGGTCTGTTCAAAAAGCAACCAACTTTTTTTCTTTCCCCAACAGTGTAGCCTACAAGCAAATCACTTGCGCAAAGCATGGGCACACACACATGCATTCATGCACAATTGTGAAAAGTATAAAGAAAATTAGTGAAGCCATTCTCTTAGTGCTACGTGTTTATTGAAGTCATGTAATGTGATTGGCGATTTTTTATTTTCAGGAAAATTTTATTGCTATGGTGGAACAGATCGAACAGAGGTATTGCATTAAGTTTTATCAAAAGCTTAACGATACTTGCATTGAAACAATTTGAAAGATCCAGCAAGAGTTTGGTGATGTGGCCTCACAGCCTAAGCTGGACGAAGGAATAGTTTGAACGCTTTAAAAATGGCTGAGAGTCAGTGGAGAGGGAACCCCGCCCCGGAGGCCATGCATAAGCTGAAATGAGCAGACCGTAACTTTTAGGCACGGGACGTTTATGCGGCTGGACTTTTAGGTGCCAGAAGGAAAAAACTTTATTTTCCAAAATTTTGGATTTTTCAAAATGTATTTTTTCCAAAAAAAAAAAAATTGGTTTTTCAAATACCAGTTTTTTTTCCAAAAGCGACCAAACATGTGGAGACGGGAGAGCAAAAATTTTCAGCTCCACCATGACAATGCTACTGCTCATTCTGCCAATGTCATCCAAGAGTTTCTCGCAAAAAACGACATGCTGCTTGTTCGACAGGCTCCAAACTCTCTGGATTTGGCACCATGAAATTTTCTGCTTAATTTTAAAAATTAAAAACAACTCTTAAAGAAAAGTGGTTTCAGTTACGAGAGGACATAATGCAAAAATCATCCGAGAAGCTAAGGAGCATTCCAGAGGACTACTTTCAAACGACTTTCCAGAAGTGGCAGAAGCGCTGCAAAAAGTGTGTTGACCTTTAGGCAGAATATTTTGAAGAATTTAGGACAAATGGGTCCCAGACAATTGGATGCCTTAATTATTTTAAACACCTAAACACTTTTACGTTAAGTACAACATATCTCCTTCAGCCAAGTTCCAACACAAAGCCTTCAGCACTACGTACAGTATATCCCCACACATAAACCTATCTTGCATATAAGCAGACTCACTAAAAACAGCCCCAAAATGATGATGTTATAAAAATCCGCATTAAGCCGACCCTTCAAATCATAACACACACCTATCACAGCAAAAGGTTATAGAATTTTATTTTGGTTTTACTGCATTTTTTTCTTTTACATTATTTTTGTACATTTTATGTGTATAATTACCGACTGCTATCATCATTCGACTGAAAAAGCCAACAGCGTCCACGCACACACGCTGCTTCGTGTGTGTGGATGCTCTTATCATAAGAAAAAGAGGGAAAAGAACAGAAAAAAGGTGAAATGCACGGGTTTCATTGCATTTAGCATGGTTTGA
Organism: Trididemnum nubilum; assembly: GCA_963965965.1. Lineage (NCBI taxonomy): Eukaryota > Metazoa > Chordata > Ascidiacea > Aplousobranchia > Didemnidae > Trididemnum > Trididemnum nubilum. Next base: position 9,839,357 of record OZ014486.1, read on the forward strand.
CTTGTAGTTGTTGCAATTAAGTCAGCATAATGTCATTTTGTTTGAGTGCGATCCGAATTATGTGCCAATAAGCCAACTCCTTCGTTTGGCAACTTTTTTTTTTAGTTCTAAACTCGGCTTATATGCGGGGATATACGGCAAATGTTTCTATCTTTGAAAAAGAGCAAAAAATGGCAATTGTCTGAGTTGACTTTTGATAAGTTTTTTTTCTTGATCCACTCGAATTATTTCAGTGATTGTAACTAATATTGAAATGAGACTAGATTGCAATGTTTTGAATATTTTTGAAATTTTGCGATTTTCAATCAAATTTGCAGTTTTTCTTAATTCTTTGGTGGCTGTGTGCATTTATTTAATGTGTCTTCATTTTTTTATTGCAGTACGCTAAGAACGAGATCTGATCACTTTCGATTAGCTTAGGTTTATTGCGACAACTAGAGCAGATTGTAAAATCTTGATAGTTAGAACTTTATTGAGCAAAATAAAAAAAAAACAGTCGCTGTGAAACTACTAATAGTGTTCAAAGCTTTTTTGTGTCTGGCAATATACATTAACTACCTCAATTTGAAAAATACAAAAACCAAATAAACTATAAAAACGAGTAACTACAGTAGGCCTACCCTGACGACAGTGACAAAATTTTTATTTGAAATTTTATATTGAAAGTCATGAAAATGGTTTCAGAGCATAGGCGGCGATTTGGGGGGGGGGGGGGGGTGGCGCCCTCTTGGGTCTGACACTGAAGGGGGCAAAATATGTCTGGCCCCTTGGTTTGAGGCAAGTAATACCCATTCGGCAACAAGAAATGCGAAATTCAGAACCGAGATAGAACCAGAATGCAGCAAAGACCTTTTCTTGGTCTTCACCTGAATTTGGGGGAAAAATTCCGGACTGAAATGGAACTATTAAGTTCAACCAAATTTTGCAAAAACATTTTGCCGCCTCGGAATTTGCTTAATTAACAAAAAATCAATACCTATGCTTCAGAGAATTACGATTCTATGGATTTTCATTCCACTTGTCACAACTACCTGCTGTGTTTTTACTGTTTCATAAGTTCTAGAAAATTCACTTGAAGTTTTATGACAAAAACCACAACACAATTCAACCGATCATGCTCTGAGCCATTTACAGCAGAAACAATCCAATACCCTGCACCGGTATATCAATTCATTTAAACTTGCACTGTTTATGTGACAATACATGGGCATCTCGCCATTAGTGGCTAGTTTTCATGGACCTATTTGTCCTGAGACCCATTTGTATTTTCCTGGGGTCACTTCTCCTGGGACCCACTTGTCCGGAACTCATTTGTCTGGGACCCATTTGGCCAAGACCCATTTACCAGGAAATCATTTTGAAGATTAAATAAACTTGACAAAATTTATTGTGTGGTGTGCTTTATTATACAAAAAAGTCTGAAACTTTTTGAATAGACCTTGTATACTGCAAATTTCTAAGCTAGAAAGTTCAAATTACTTAGGCTGGATATTTGTGCCAAACTTGAACTAACGAAACTTTTGTGCCACACCAATTAAAATGTTTCTGAAAAAAACCTTTAAAAAATTACCGTCAACTGGACAACTTTGAAGCCAACACTAAAACTAACTTTATTATCAGTTAAATTCTTTTTAAGATCAAAAACAGTCTCCCACTTGGTTAGTATTTGATCAACTGGAATGGAATTCGTTTTTGCTTGACTAGCGCAAAGTCACATGACAATGATGCCATCATTTCAACAAAATTATTTACAAAAACAGTGGTTGTGTTTAGGTTTAAACTATTGACCAAGGATTACTGAAACAAGCCAATCTACAATAAACAAATGACGGCTCGAACCCTTGATGTTATGATTGGAAGTCTACCACGCTAACCATTCAGCCATGCAACCACTAAGTAGCATTCTGGCAATTGAGACTTTTAAATTAACGTATGTCTATAAACGAGTCCATATCCACCCAACTCCGGTTATATCAATCCCTAAAAATGTTTTTGGAAGCTCTTTGATAAAAGCATTCAAACTCATCCCAGGCTAAGGCGACTTTGAACGTCTATGCCTTGTAAGTGAAGTTATGTTCATGTTGGTTGAGGTTTCAAAGTCGCCCCAAATGGCTGGACGACTTCGAACGCTTTTCGAGATAGAATATCTGATTTATCAAAGCAAAATATTTTTTATGATAGTCCCAGTTGCTGAGTCCATAAGTGTTACATTTAGCCTATAAGCAGTTTTGTTGCTTAAATCTGGCAAAAGTGACAAGTCAAAATGGTTTCAAAATATATAAAGTTGGTTAGCAGTATCGGTTGGCCTACTAAAGTTTCAAAAAGCATTCAGGAAGCATTTAGTCTTATGCTATTTTGATTTTGTAGAATTTATTTTTAGCTGCACCTGTAAGTAGGAATGTTCATTCCAGAATATCAAATCCATTGGAACCAGTTCCAAATTGTGGAATCGGAATAGTAAAGATTTGTTAAGATGCACTGCTTTTGCGTTGTGTTCGCATGAACATAATTGATCGCGCATTGCTCACTCAGTAACAAGGGCATACAGCTAACAGCCATAGCACATACATTGCCCTACGCACACATCATGGAACTACAAGTAATAGCGGGTGTGTACAACTGTATGGAGTACGCGCACATGCGAGCAATGCATGACAATGCTTAACTAATTGCTTATTTCTCTTGAAACTCCTGCGTTCTCTTCTCGTTCGTTTTTATGGGAAAAAAGAGACTGAAAATTTATGGGTTCTTCCTCGATGCAGCTATAGGCAAGTATATCTTTTTTATCATAAAGAAAAAGCATAAAATGGTGATCGACAAGTGGCCATAACAATGCATTTATGCCACTATTGATATAGACATTGCTATTGATATTTGGCGGTCGCAATATTGCTGTCAATTAGCTTTTTGTTTTGTCTGAATTCAAATGATTGTCAAATCCATCAAAATTGACTGAAAATGATATTTTGCAATAGGATTTGATAATCTCGAAAGATTCTGGAATTAAAAAAAAAGATCCGAAATTATTCTAGAATATGCAGACAATCTGAAATGAACATACTTACCTGTAAGATTGCATTTACTATACCTACTGTGTGAGAATTATCATTATCGATTTTTCAAATTTTGTATAGCTGAAATTTTGTTTTGATTTTTGTAGATGCATGATTTTTTCTATTTGTTTTCTGGCAGTGGCTATTTTGCTTTTAGAGGCAAAATAGCCCATATTATTTTGCCATTGGAGGCAAAATAGTCCTAAATACTACCGGTATTTTGCAAGCCAAGTCAACTGACCGCGAAGCAACGATTTCATCACTGATTTCGTCGCAGTCATTTCGTCACAAAGTGAGGGTTTGGGCAAGATGGCTCTGGGGATAGTAAAAACATATTTAGGATCGCAGTTCTCAGCCAATCGGCGTTGTTTGCGATCAGTTTGTTGCAGTCAGTTGTCGTGGACCTGGTATTTTGCCTCCAGTCCCAAAATAGCCCCAAACCTAACTCTAGCCCAAACCCTAACCCAAAGAAAGGGAAAATACAATTTTACCTCTAGAGGCAAAATAGCCACTTTGTCATTTTTTCAAATGCTTTTAGCAACTGTCTGTAATAGTTTTCAACTAATGTATGCAGTATATGTTAGGCAATATAAAGCACCCAATTACTACTAGCCTATGAAAGTTGCAAAAATTACCAGCAGTACACCATAGGCCTAGGTAACAGAAACTTATGCAAAGCAAGATAAAGAATAAGGGGAAGCCTTCAGAAAGTCGTAGCGAGCTCAAAATTGGTGAAGTTAGTCTTCAAGGGGCACATGCTATGCTCTTTGTGCAAACAAAAAACTTCGTGTTTTTTGCTTGTTTGCATTCACCAATTTTCTTTGCAAATTTCTCAAAAATCTTCATCATTTGACGAATGCGAATAAGAAGGTTCCCAATTAGTATGCTATGCTTTGTTCATATTCACAATTTTCAAACTTCATTTCTTTGTAATAATGATTAATACAGTACACATAACAATATGTTTGACGTCATGAACCAACTCCTACCTACATTTTTCCTATGTTAAGGTTACCAGTGATCTTGTCACACAGTGATTTCGCCACAAAGTGAGGGTTAGGGCAAGACAGCTCTGGGGATAATAGAATAGTTCAATGACTGCTGTTCTTAATCAATGCTTTAATTTCAATGCAATGATAATACAATATGGTTAGCAGATAGGCCTATTCTGTCTTTTCTGTGTTCAAAATGCCGTCTGTCACAAAATCATTTGTGATGAAATCACTTTGTGACCAAATCATTGGCAACGGTCAAGAAGTGTTGCACATGTATATCAAATTGTATTAAGAGTGCAGAGTTGAGCATAATCCTGCATTGATAAACATGGCGTCAGGGCTCAAGAGGAGGTGGAGCTATTAATTGATTTATTGAAGGATAATTATATGTTTTTGACCAGGACATTAAGAAATGCAAAAACAAAGTTGATGGTGGATAATCAATAGAAAGACGTAGTCAGCGCTATTAACAGCCTGGCTAAAAAAAACAATCAAAAAAATGGTTTGATGTTAAAAGCTGGGCAAAATGTGATGTTGCGCTATTCAAAAAAGAAGCAAGTCAAACAGCAGAGGGTCCAAACCAATTTCAAACCCAACAGAACTTCACTTTAAAATTTCAAACATTATTAGAACCATATGCACTGAAGGTATACCCGGCACCAATTTTTGCGATGCTGGTGACAATCAATGAGAAAATAATGCAAGTAATAGTGCGACCTATGTAATTAGTGTAAACGTTTGTAATGCCACATCTGTTATTAATAAAAGTAAATTCATCTTCATGAGGTGCAAGCATAAGAATGCGCTAACCAATTATGCAGCCAATCACTCTTGGAAATCCAGCAAGCTGATAAAAATCCTTTTTTATTTTTGCAACTTCCTCTGTTTTTTGCCATATAAATATACTCAAAGTTTTTGTAGGAGGTAGTGACTATTTCACCGAAAATCTTCAAGCTAAAAAGAATAAAACGAAAATGAGAAATATTCATCCGCACTTTTTTCATTTGCTTTTTTAGGGATTAAGATTAGGGTTTAGGTTAGGGTTTGGGTTAAGGTTCCATTCGGAAATAGATTTAGAGTAAGCATTTGAGTTTGGGTAAGATTTGAGTCACAAATAATAAAAAACTAGATAAAATTTTCGATGAAATAAAGCCTTCCTTTGTAGTAATGCTATCAACAAACTGAGTTAGCATTTTGTTGACAGTTAGGTGAGTTGGTTACAGGTGAACTCATCACATGGTGATTTCATCATATAGGTAGTGATTTCGCCACAAAGTGAGGGTTGGGGTAAAACACCTCTGGGGATAGTAGAATAGTTCAATGACTGCTGTTCTTAGTCAATGCCTTAATTTTAATGCAACGATAGTACAATTCAGTAAGCAGATAGGCCTATTCCATCTTTTCTATGTTCAAAATGCTGTCTGTCATGTGATCATTTGTGACGAAATCACTTTGTTTATATGACAAAATCACTCGCAACTGAATAGTTGCTTTACGAAAATCTCTACTGGTTGATTGAAAACTTCCACTTCCAAGCATTTTCAGGCACAATACCACTTTTTGTTTGAGGCTCAAATCTATTATCTTATTACCAACTGCTTGCTGCATTTCAACCTTGACCAGCTTACAAATTTCTTCCATTTCTTCACGATTCATTCGAAATTCTTTGATTAATTCGGTACCGGTATATTACTCACACTTTAGACTAACGACGTGTGATCTGCCACTGTTTGATGAGAATTTCTAGCATTGTTTTCTTGCAAATATAAAAATCTAGATGCCATTTTAACAATTTTTAGCCTTTCAACCTGCACTTTTACCCTGCAAAAAATGTTCGCGAAATTTTGTGAGTGGTCTAGACCATTCGCAGAATTTCAAAAGCATTTTGCCGAATTGGCAAAGATTTTTAGAGAACAAAAAAGGCAGTGTCTGCTGCACCGGCCTGGTTTCCAACATCTAATCGCTGCTGCACCGGCGGTCGTTTCCTTTTGCTATTCAATTTACTATCTCTCAGGCTGGCATCGCTGCCCGAACCCTAACTGTAATAATAAGATTTTAGAGAAAAAAAAGAACTTTGAAGCGAATTAGCTCTATAGCGCTATTTTTTAAAAGCGCATCCTGCGGGTATCGAAATCCCAACCTTCTGCATTGCAGCCAAGCGTACTAACCACTACGCCATTAGGGCTTCGGATTCGATGTGTCAAAGTGCTGTATTTAAACCGAATCAATGCAAAAAACGCAATCCGGTGCACCAGCGATTTGATGTCTGAAACCAGGACGGTGCAGAAGACACTTCCAACAAAAAAACGTTCTTGCAAATATTTCTGAATTTATTTGCACAAAGAAAGCATAGCTTACGTACCAAATCTTCATAGACTTTTTTTGACGTCAACTTTGTGAAGATTTTTATTCATTGAAGAGCAAACCGTAGCATATGCATGAATGCCCCCAGATTTGTCAAAACTTTTTCCAGAAAAAATCAGGCAAAAAATTTCCGCCCAAACGCTCTTTTAAGCTTTGCCAATTACAAATATCGGCATTAGCAGTGTAGCTGCTAGGCTACCGGTACTGTTTTAATGCTATCAGTGACTGAGTAAGTACCGGTACTACCAGTAGGCCTAGCCAACTCTTGAACAGTACTGGTAATAGGCTAGGCTACCACTTTTTTCATTCACTTATGACTTCGAAACAACTATTCTTCTTAACTTTTGCTCTAGAAGTACTAGCAAGCTTAACAGTACAATATTACGCTATCTAAGCCAAGTCTTTCCTCTAAAGTCCCTCCCACTGTCTAATCCCACCTCCGACCTGATCATAACATGTTTTTCCCACGCACAATTTCGCTGCACCTGAATAAAAAAATCATGCTCGAAATTTTACGCTTCAATAAATAAATAATTTATCAAGCGGAACGTATTCGTTTGCCCCTGTGCGTTGACATGAATGATCCCGTTCGCGGTTTTCGAGCCAAATAATAGCCACAGCTCTGGCTACAGAATAATCATTGTCTCTAAGGTCACTGCTCAAGAGTAAGACCATAGATTCTACATTAGTAGACCAAAAACTGATAGTTTTGGCTTTTTTCTTCACGGTCCGTTTGTTCTAAAATGAGGCAAATCGTCGAATTAGCGTGATTTTTTTCTTCACGGTTCACTCGTTCTACGAGTATGACCAATCAAATCAGTCGAATACGCGTGACCACAAAAAATTTTCGTAACAAGAGCAAACTTTTTTTTTCTTTAATGCTCTTCTGTTTTTCTGTGCATGTCTGTTTCTAATCCACTAAATAAAGAGCCTATATGGTAAACAATGGTCGTACTAAAAGTTAGATCCTGGAAAAATGGGCTTTCATTGTAGGATTTCCGATTTGAGACGGTAGGATTCAGAGGTGGAGTCGAGGACATAAGGCTCGAGGCCAAGGCCAAGGACACAAAAAAAAATCCGAGGCCAAGGACGGTCTTTCCGAGGACAGACTCTCACGAAGCCAAGGACAGGAATGCTTAAGGCCAAGGACACAGCTGCGAGTGTTTTCCAAAAAAAAGGTCTTCGAAAAGGTTTTTCCAGAATTTTAGATTGGAGGAGGTCTAAACCACAAATCACATGCAATGATGTCATCAAAATTTTTTGAAAAAGGAAGTTTTTGAGGGAAAAAGATATTGTAGGATGAAACATCAGAAATCGTTGCCTGTTGGCACTTAACCCGAATTTTGCGAAGGGAGAGGGCTTAAACTAATAGTTTGAAAAGCACAATCTGACTTTGGAAAGTGTAAGTATCTGACTTTGGAAACGTGTTGAGAAAGCTAGTGTAACTCAAACGTATCACAGACGGGGATCTGGGGGCGATGCCCCCAGCCGTTGGGCGATTTTTTCTAAATTTTTGGAAAAAAAAGCTACTTTAATGCCATTGAATCACAATTCATAAGTGTTCAGAGCCATTTGAAAGTACTAGATTTTTAATATTATTGAAATCCAATCGAAAAAATTAAATCGTTTAATCCTTCTTTTACGATCAATTTAAGTCCAAAGCACGTTTAACATCTCGCATTTTGGAGTTAAATTTTAATTGTAAGTGATTTAGTCCAGATAGGGGAAAGTAAGATGCATTGTCTCTTGCAACAATTTAGCAGTAAATAATAATCCACTCGAAGATTTTCCTTAGAGATTTTTGTTTTGTCATGAAAATAACCAGTTATAGGAGTACCTGTTCGGCCAGGAGACCCAGGGCCCTCAATTGAAGTCAATGATTTGTTCAATCAGCATTTTCCATGGTTAATTTTTTAAAAGTATTTTGTGCGTAAAAACTGGGGAGTTGGAGGTAAATTACCGAATTGTCATTGAAAATGGTATAATAGATCGTTACGCCTATTAATTAACCATGTTATTGCCGGGCCGGATTTACATCGCGCTGGGCCCCTGGCACTTTGGGGATTTTTGTAAGATCTTTCTGCCAAGTATAGGTAAAGACCAAAAAAAGTCTTACGATTTCAGCGCGGGCCCCTAGCTGGTACTGCTCCATATTATGGTAAATCCGGCCTTGGTTAATGCATTACGTTCATAAAAAGGCTATATGAGGGTCTGAGATAGCAACTTTTAGGACAAAACTATCCATTTCTTCCGGGTTATGCGTTTAAATTGGCTGGCAAAAATTGAATTGAGGGGGGCCCGGGGCCCCTGGTCTTCCATATTGTTGTTAGTTACTGTTGCAAGCAAAAAATGCTACAGTAGGCTTTTTTGGCACATTTTTATCATTGGTTAAATTTCAATTGGGAGGGGGCGGGTTCCATGGTCCCCCCCCCTTTTGGCTACGCCTTTGCTCCAATTGAGAAAAACAAAAAAGGTGTTTGTAGATTTTCCGCGAGGTTTCTGGAGTTTTCCAACAAAATTTTAACGGTTCAAAAAAGAGTGCTGTCCTCGAGCCGAGGACAGAGCAATTTTTGAGGACTTGAGGCTTCGAGGCCAAGGCCAGGGACTTCAAAATGTGTCCTCGAGGACGTCCTCGAGGCCAAGGACGTCCTTGAGGACTCCACCTCTGGTAGGATTCATCGTAGGATCTAGGTCAGGAGGATTTTTTTCAAATCCGCAAATCGGAATATGTGCAGAGTTGCCATATAAATTTGAAGTATAAAATCGGTACAAGATTTAAAGATCAAGTGACAAGAACGTCACTTTAATTTTCTGATTATCAAAGGAGGGCACGGTACTTTCTAAAAGTACCGCGGTATCGTTACCGGTACTTGCTTAAAAAAAGTACCGTCGGTACCGGTACTATTTTTGAAAAGTACTGCGATGCGGGTACTCGGTACGGTACTTTTTGATGATTCAATTTAATTTTCTTAGAATCTTTGAAGAACGTTTGTTTCAAAAAAATTGCAATTTTTAGTAAAAAAAGCACAACAAACCAAAATTACGAGCAGCGATTTACTTCGAGAAAAATAAGATCTCAAAATGATCGTCCATTCGTCACTTAACCCAACACTTTTAGGTTTTTAAACTATTTTATGCTTGAGTGGAAGCAGTACTTAAATTGTAAAAATTTGCATGGGGCGGCGCTTTTGAAGCCTTGACCAAACACATTTAGCATGCGAAAGTAGTTTAGTGAAGATTACATAATTCCGTCGCCGAAATTGAATGAACAAGACCAAAAAATAAAGGTCTTCACCAAAAACTGAAAAGTTTTTTCGCCAAAATTAGGTGAAGACCAAAAAAAAAAAAGGTCTTCGCCGGCAGTTGAAGTGTTTCTTCTTCGAAAGCACTTTTACCCCGGAATTTGGTGCTATATTCGGCCAGAATTTGTGGTCTTTTTCGTCTGATCATCCAGCGCTCAAATCTCGTTGGGGGGACACCTAAATCTCGAGGGGGGACGCTAAATCTCGACTGAGGGACGATAACTCTCAATGGGGACGCGTCCCCCCTACAATTTAAGTACTGAGTCGGGGGATTTTGCCCCCTCTCGGTTTTTTCGTGATGAATCCCTCTAGAAAAAAGATTGTTTATATCAATTCGGCTTTAAGTCAAATTTCATCACAAATAATTCCTAAAAATTTCAAATTGCTAAGGTATCGGAAAGTTTCCCAATTTTGAGATTTCCCTAAGTCACTTTCCAAAATCTGAGCATTTTTTTGGCCAATATTTAACTTAAATGATGTCGTAAGACGTTTTTGTGGCGTAGCCAATTTGACTTAAGCATTTTATGATTCAGTATAAAAAAACAAACCAATACATAAAACCTGAACCGTCTGTGATGTCATCGCAAAAATGTCGTCTTTTTTCGAAAATATGGCTGCGACGTCACTACGATGACGTCATTAATTCAGAACCAGTTTTTCTAAAAAATTTGGTGAATACTTACCCGCATACCAAATGTGGTGTTCCCATGACGATTGGTTTAGAAGTTATAAATAGGGGGAGCATTTTTGCCCCCACCGTATAAAATGTCGTTGGTCAAATAACCCGCGAAAAATATGGTTGATATGTCTTTCCCTACAGAGAACACTCGTTTAACCGTTGCACTTAAAGGCAGTGCAGCGTTATACTTATATCAATTAAAGAGATTTTTCAGCGCATCATTTTGAAAGTTAGACTTCTAGTGGATGAACTAATTTGCAGTTGAGGCTATTAAGCAATGTCTGGGCATGTGTTATTGCTTGTTCTGTATAAAAATCAAAAAGTTCGTCCGAATGTTCCCTTCGTTTATATCGCTGCTCTCATCAAAAGCATCTTGCGTTTCCAATTTCTTTTGTAACTAGCTAGCTAGTCGTACTTTGGCTTTAAACGTTTGCTGCATTCCTTTATACGCAAACGAGTTTCATCAGTTTCGTCTTTTATCATCATCACAGATAATACGGAACTGCGGTTGCGGAGATGTTGCAATTACACACTCATTGTGGGCAAGCACATTTTGAACATTTCTTAAGAGTCAACTTTAACAGTATATTTTGGAGTTGAAAATTTATTAGCTCCACTTCAAAGAGAGAGAAAGGGAGAGTTTGATTTTTAATTGATACGAAATAACGAAAAACTGAACATACCGAATACTTTTTTTAAAAGTACGGTGGTACCGGTACTTTGGTACCAGTTTTGAAAAAGTACCGTCGGTGCTGGTATCGGTACTAAAAAAGTACCGCGGTACTTTTGTACTCGGTACTGCCCTCCTCTGCTGATCATCATTAAATAGTGCATGGGCAACCTAAAAAATTTTGAAAATTTTGAATTAATATTTAGCGGATTGACGAAGATATTGAGCTTTAGAAGTAAGCGATTTGCAAAAGCTTGTCAACGGTCAAGTGACGTCACTTTCTACCAACAACCAGCTACGCAGAAGCAGATCCTGTGTAACCAGTGGGTGGTCTGTTATAAGTGCTATAGAAAACTACGAGTAGGCCTAGCAGCAGTGATTTGGTCGATTTGCTTTTCAAGTTTTGTCAATCAGCGTTGTTAGTTGTCAGAGCTGGAGTCGTTGACGATGTTTTCGGCCTCGAGGACGTCCTCAAGGACACATTTTGAAGTCCTTGGCTTTGGCCTCGAAGGCTACAAGCAGTAGCGTAGCCAGGGGGGGCTATAGCCCCCCCATTGGCCTGCCGACCAAAATGCAGAATAAGAAAAATACCACGTTTTTAGCACTTCTAAGACTCTCTTTTGTACTGGATTGGACTAAAAAATGCTTTAAAGCACAGTTTGAAACGTTTATTTAGGGGGGGGGAGGGGGCTAATGAACTGCCGACCAAAATTCAGAATTAGGAAAATACCACATTTTTAGCCAGTAGCGTAGCCAGGGGGGGCGGGGAGCTATAGCCCCCCCCCATTGACATGTCGACCAAAATGCAGAATGGGAAAAACACTACATTTTTAGCACTTTGAGACTGTTTTGTGCACTGGAGTGGACTAGATAGTGATTTAAAACATCTTTTGAAACATATGTCCAGGGGGAGGGGGGCTAATTTGTCAAAAAGAAAACCAACAAATAAATGAAACCTTTAATAAATGGTAAGAAATAAGCAATCAAATTTGATCGCAAGTGTAAAAATGCTGAACATAGGTGTCATCAACAAATATACTATAAACTAAGGAATAGGGGGGGGGCTATTCAGTATTTGTTAATTACCAATCATTTCTCTCAAATCTCTTTTCATTAGCCCCCCCCCCCAATTATTTTTCTCTATAAACTGTATACGAAATAGATTACTCCGTGTGAGTTTTATTGAACTATTCGATTTTATAATTTACCAGTATCTAAACAAGAGAACTACATTTTAGCATTAGCCACCTCCCAAATAGCCCATTTTTGCTTCCAGTTTAATCTTGTTTGCACTGCCAATTTCTAAGCCACGTTTTAAAATCATTATTTTTTAATCAAAATAGCCCTAAAATGAAGTTATTTTTGCAAAAAAATGCAAAATTTTCGAGCGCTGGGGGCTCCGCCCCCAAACCCCCGTGCCTCCGGCGGCTGGGGGCTCTGCCCCCAAACCCCCAGCCTCCGGCAGCTGGGTGCTTCGCCCCCAGACCCCCATTGGCCTCCGGCGGCTGGGGGCTCCGCCTCCAGACCCCCCAAACAGCCCCCCCATAGCGAATTTCTGGCTACGCGCCTGGCTACCAGTCCTCAAAAATGCCCTGTCCTCGCCCGAGAACAGCACTATTTTTTGATTGGTTAAAAATGGGCTAAGGTTATGGCCTTTTTGTCGCCTAAAATTTCGCGGAGAATTTGCGACTTTTTGCGCGAAGACCTTTTTTTTTCTTTTCTTTGAAGAACGCTTGAAATTTCACGGAAAATTTGCGACAAGACCTTTTTTTTGCTTTTTTTGTTTTTGGAGAATACTTGCGCATTGTGTCCTTGGTCCTTGGCCTCGAGCATACCTGTTCTTGGCCTCGAGTGGGTCTGTCCTCGAAAAGTCGGTGTTTAGCCTCAGAGTTTTTTTTTTTTGTACTAGGCCTCGAGCCTTGTGTCCTCGACTTCACCTCCGTTAGTTGTGTAAGTTAGTACAGGACGCATCCATTATATGCAATGGCTGGTCGGCTCCTAGGCTATAGTGGATTCCTGGTAATGATTTGATTAGTGGATACACGGTAATGGTTAATCAGTTAATAACCATAAAATAAATTAAAGCTACTCGAAAACTGATGCCAGCAGCGGTAGAAGCAGACAGTTTGTTGGCTGGAAACTTGGCACATACGCATATAAAGATACTGCTGTAACGGTGCAAGGTTATGGCTCTACGCTGCTGGTTTGCTTCGCTTTCAGAGAAGCTCTCTGTGGTTGCCATTTGCTGACGTTTGTACTGACATAGTAAAACGAGTTTGGGAATACCAATTTGTTTCAATTTCTAGCTGCTATCACTATTGTTTTTAAGCCACGGCTGAATACTTCATTCTACGACGTTTTTTTTTTTTTTTTTTTTAACTAGGAATGGGCACGAAAGTCGTTTTTTTTTATTTCAGGAGGAATGTGCACGATAGTCTATCAAAGTAACAAATAAAAATAAAACCCGATAGTCCAATAACTTTTAAGCGAAATAATTTTTATTTCCAGTATTGCAGCAATTTGAAATTAGCGCACCAACAAACAACCTAGATGAAGTGCATAAAATAATCGCTAATACTCTAAACTGTTTCGTCTTGCACAAAGTTTGCGCTGAAAAATCGGCATTTTCCTGCTCTTACTACTATTTAGTCATGAAGACAATTACAAGTTACCATTTTTATTTGCTATTTCGATAAGGGTTATCATCTAACTTTTTTTGAATAATTTTTATTCGTTATGGCTTCATTACAATTTTACGATTTCTTCATCGATAACATACAAGGTGAGATGTCTTGCCTCATATTTGTAATATTTAACTGCTAAAAGGCGAATGGTGGACAGCATTGGAAAACGCAAAAGTTGACTGAAACCCCATATGTGCTTTCTGCAATAACACCACAGCGAGGCTGTTATTCAAAAATGACGTCATCACACAATGGAGCTAAATTGCTTTTGAGTTTTTTCTTTGGCAAAATGACTTTTTAACAACAATAAAGCTCTACACGTTGTTGCTGAATAACTTTTTTTGGCGTAGCAATTAAACTAAAGTAGCAAATTTATCTTGGCACTTGATCATTAAGGTAAGGTTACAGGACGCGAAGCAAGGCAAAGCGAAGCGAAGCAACCAAAATGTGACGTCATTAACACGTTGCGAAAGGTTGTAACCGGCTGCAATCGTCGCAAGCGGTTGCTTAACATCACTTAGACAAAATTGGTTGTGAATGGTTGGCTTATTTTGAGTAAGCTACATGAGCGACCACCGCGAAGGTTGCCAACCTTTGCTTCGCGTCCTGTACAAACGCACCTTATAAACTACATTACCGCGCAATTTTTAATACCGCACAAAAAAGATCTTCACATCTGGCAAGCTATATCAGGAATGTTCAGAGTTTCAGATACCCCAACAGGTAACAACATATATTTCCTGTATTGAATTAGTACCGGTAAACTTTCGGTATTGTTTAGTAATTGTTTTTAAATGCTACATTTATTGTACAGCATAAATGCTATTTAGTGCTGAAATATTGTTTTTGGTTGACGTCAATTTAATAATTTTACTAAATCAAAGCCATTTACACGAGCAGAATGCTGTAATATTTTATTTTTGCACATACTATAATATGTTGTGTGTATAGTCCACGCCATATGACGCACCAAGTGTCAAAAATAAAAACAATAGTTTTCCCTGGTTTTTATCACGTTTTGGAAAGTGGCAATTTTCGTATTTAATCAAATAAGATTTTAGACGTGTACCCAATATTTGTTTAATTAACTTAAATGTGAATATTTGCAGTATTGATTAATTTTGAGTATTTGATTAAATATGTATTACAACAAGACTGTTTCATTTTTTGGGTATGTGAATTTTGAGTTTTGGCACAAATGCAATTTTTTTGATAGAGAATATTGTGCCAAATTCGTTGATTTTTCCGAGAATTAAAAAAAAAATTTTCGACCAGACTAACTAACAGCTAACATCAATATAGGATAATATTAATAAAAGAAATGCATTTTTCGAATTTGTTGCGGTATTTGAGTAAAGAATAAAATTTTATACCTTTGCTCTATCAGGCGCGTAGCCAGAAATCTGCAATGAGGGTGGGGGCTATTTCGGAGGCCTGAGGGCGAAGCCTTCAACCGCTGGAGGCAAGGGGTCCTAGGGACGGAGCCCCCAGGGCTCAGAGGTTTTGCAATTTCTTTGCTAAAATAGCTAAAAGTAATGCTTTTGAAACGTGGCATAGAAATTAGCAGTGCAAAACATGATTGAATTGGTTGCATAAATGGGCTATGAGGGAGGTAGCTGATGGCAAAAATTCAGACTTTTTGTTGCAAGCCGGTAAATCATAAAATACAACAAAAAATACAAGTTTTAACCTAATTCGTCTGCATTTAAAAAATGATAATTTTTGGGAAGGGGTAAATGGAACGAGATTTGAGAAAAGGGATTGGTAGTAAGCTAAATTAAATACTGAGTAGCCCCCTACCCCCATTTCACACAACGTTTTGAACTGCATGTTAAGCATTTTGTGTCAAGCGATCATATTTGATTGCTTATTTTTAGCCTTTTTTCAAAGTTTTTACTATTTGTAAGGTTTATTTTTGACAAATACTACCCCCCTCTCCTTACTAATGCTTCGAAAGTATAGCTTTAAATCATTTCAGAGTCCATATCACAAAAAAGACTGCCTCAGAAGTGCGAAAAAAGCAGTATTTTCCTTATTGTGCACTTTGGTCAACAGACCAATGGGAGGGGGAGAGTAGCCTCCCTCCAGACTACGCTACTGTGCCTCATAGGTCTACCGACGCCGCGATGCGCCATTTTCTAAATCTAGTGCGAGCATTGCCTTGCCTGCATGAGAGCCGATTGCGGCATATTTCTGCCAATAAAGATATTCTCAAGAAGACAGCTAGGAGCAGGGTTTTCTGTAACAATTTAACTTTGATTTTTTATGGTACCAACTAACTTCTAGTTCTATCAAATGGCATTTCATTTATTTTATTTTCAGCACGTCCGTTTAAACGCGTAACCATGATTTTGCTAAAGGGATGGGGGCGTAGCTCTCAGCCGTTGCGCAACTTTTGTTATTTTTAAGAAAAAAAGAATTTTTAACGTGATGTGAACAGGCCCGGCGCCACGGGGGGGCATACCGGGGCCGTGCCCCCCCTAAATGACTGCTTGTGCCCCCCAAACGAAAATTGTGCCCCCCCAAGCGAGACTGTGCCCCGAAGAAATTAACAGGCTCGGGGCTATTGGAGTGCAAATCGAGGCCTAAGACTCCCAAATTGGTGTTTACCGCTCGTATTTTCGTAATTTTTGTGGACTCACACCGGATTTCATAAAAGTTTTGGGACAAAGACTTCTTTTTTTTTTTTTTTTCGGTCTTCACTTAAAAATTCGTGAAAAATCGCAAGAATTTTGAGACGATAGCCAGAATTTGTGGAGATTTTTGAACTGAAGACTTTTTTTTGGTCTTCATCTTGTTTGTTTGATCCACACCGGAATAAATTTCTCGTGCCCCCGTGCCCCTCTCGAATTCACATAAATAAACTTTTCGTGCCCCCCCAAAATTTATTTCTGCCCCCCAGTCACGCTATCCTGGTGCCGGGCCAGGATGTGAATAACATTTCGCGCGTTTTTGAAGCCATTGCTAAGATTAAGAACGCTATAAGACTGCTAACTATTACTAAGATTTGGAAACCATTTAAAAACATTAAATAGCTACTCCACTTCAACCCCCTTACCTCATTTACTATTTTACAGATTACAATGCTAAAGCTCTTTTTGTCACTGCAAGTATACGCTCATTCATAGTCATTGTCTTAGTTTAGTGTAGTTAGTGGTTACACATTATTTAGTACGGTTAGTTGGTTACGCTTTATTATGGTATAAACTCTAAGGAATTATTATATTGATGATTTTTATTATTACGTCATTGAAAACATCTCAAAATGCAATGATATCGTGCTCAAAAGTAATCCAAAATTCAAAATGATCAATAATGATTGTTACAGAACGGAATGGTTTTGAACTTATTGAATTTAGGAGGTTTTGGCCACAAGGAGCCCGAAGGCCTTGGCCGGGACTGGTCTAACTAAAGCTGTCAAAACTGAAATCCAGAGTTCCAATAAAGTTAAATGTATTGACAGAAAAACGTAAAATAAAGCAACAAACTTGGCGGCAAAATTTAACTGAGGATTAAACGGTTTCCTAAGCAAAATAATTTTGCCTCAGACGCGCTTAAACCAAAAACAAAACTGAACATGAATCCCAAATAAAAGTCTGAAAGTCAGCAGCGTTGAAGCAAAAAAAGTACGTAATTATGCGCTGCGAACTTGCTAAAAAGGAAGAATTTGAAAACGAACTGCCAATAAGTATATGTAAATTTGGAGTGGAAGAAGTGCAACGTAAAAAGGGCAACTAAAGTTGGCAACAACGCAAGATATACAATCATGGCCGTAGGAGCTCAAAATGATTTGGGGGGGCAGCAAACTTTTGCCCGAAAAATGACTTGATGCATTGCGTTTCTCTGTCAAAATTGAGACGTTTTTTTCTGCCCAAATTGAGGTGTTCTCCAAAAAAAAAAAAAAAAAAAAGGTCTTTCCTGAAATTTGAACAATTTTTCTGTCCAAATTGAGGTGTTCTCCAAAAGGTCTTCACCGAAACTGGGACGCTATATTGCCAATGGAGTGCCCAAATATCCAGACTATTTGCCCAAATAAATAGACCATTTGCCCAAATTTTCGACGATTTTCGTCGTTTTGAACCGAATGGGGGGGCGACCGCCCCCCCTGCCCCCCCGCCTCCTACGGCTATGTATACAATTTTTAAGAACTGAAGAAAAACTAGATCAGTTCCAGAGCCCGTCAACTAAGGAAAAAATGACACTAATAAATATAACCGTGTGCAAACAATGATAACTGACGCGCAAACATTACAATATATATTGGTGTTCAAAGTTTATTATTTGATGTTAATTTGCAACAGCTTTCCAACCTCAGCTTCGAGTCGAGATGCCATCGCTGCGACCTCAGAGTTGTAAGTCGGGCCGGGCTTTTCGAGTCGGTTTCGGGTTCGGGCCTTAAGCTGACAAAAATATCGGGTTTAATTCGGGCCTGAGACGTACTTTTTGTCTTAGGTGTACAAAAAAATAATCAAAATTACTTGGCAATATTGCTAAATTTTTTAGACCTAACTTAACTTTCGGATTTTTTCGGGCAAGATTTGGGGTTCAAATTAATTTTCGGGTTCGGCCCGGGTTCGGGCCTGAACTAGTTGGCCCGTTTACAACTCTGTGCGACCTTGATTGGAAACCACTGCTTTAGATGTACTGGAGTGATACTCTCAATGCTTAGGGTACCGCTCGTAAAACGGGAATACAGCATCTTCGTTTTTCATTATCCAAGTCCAAATAGATTCTTTGTTTTTTTTTCGCTAATTCCGATTGATCATACTTTGCACTGCTCGGCATTGAGTTCTCTTTTTCCATTAATTTTTGCTTTTATGCAAGATAACAAAAATTTTTTTGGACTTAGTCACATATCGGACTGCTGATGTCCTGCATTCAAAAAATTACAAAAAAAAACTAGACGACGCCCAAGTAACTATAGAATTTTTGTCAAATTTTTACGGAAGTCATGCAGCATGAACTAGAACCAAAACCAGACGCTATCTGTCATATTCACAGCATCACTTAATCTAATCCCTATGATTTAGCAGCCACAAATTTACCTAATCTCTCAAGCTTCTCGACCGAATGTGATGAAAGTGTATAATTAACGGATTTCCAAGTTATAACAAAACCGCAATTGAAATTGAACGGTTTATTTACGCCCATAAATTCCACGTTCAAAACTTACACTAGCATAGAGATCTCGCTCTGGGTTGACAACTTGACAAACTAGCATCCAAAAAAATGAAGTTCCAGCTTTAGGCTCCTTTATTCCATTTAAAGAACGCCAGATTTCAGAAAATTGAAGCAGCCAACTTCTAAAAATGCAGAATTATACACTAGGCATTGAACATGGTCGCTAGCTGTACTTGGTAATATTATATGTATTTTTTGTCCCTCGTTGTTGAAAATTTGCAGCATCAAAATTTTCCTGACCAGCCAAAAGCCTACCAATTTTCCTTTTGAGCAGGTGTTAATTGTTTAAAGGAACATGTTATATCGCTCTGCTTGCTGCTTCCTCTCGCACCATGTGAGATAAAACCGGTACAGTGAAAAATTCTGTACAGGCAAAACAATTCTGAGATTCGTGAATTTTTACTCACGTTTTCAGCGTAAAAATCTCATCATAATTGTTCAGTTCAACCGACAAAGAATAAGTTATAGTCATGACTTTGCAATCTACTAAATCTTACCAATCAATTTCAACTCATCTAATTTGATATCGCTGTGGTTTTATACTCAAAAAGTTGAATTAACTTGAAACTTGGACATATGTTTTAATTTTTGGCATATTTTTTTACCTCCGTCTTTTATCAACAACATCATGAAGAATATTTAGCTTATGAACTAAGACACTGACAAGCATCTACATCTTTCATTGTGGCATTTATGCATAAACTTGGATTCTTTTTTGTTAGGTTGAAGTAAAAGCGGCTCTAAGTTTTTATTATTGAAGGTGTAGCGACCATGTCTTCGACGTATTTATCATTGCGTATACATATTTTTATTTTCTTGGATGTACAACGTACATCGTTTTGTCGCTATATCCTTTTTCTCGTGAATAGTTATTTGAAACTGTTACTTTTTTATGTTCTACGAATTGCCAGAAATAAAACAATGAAACTGCTTCTAAATCCTGCGTAGGCCTGCATGATTTACTCCTGACGATTAACGGTTTTAATAGGCGGATATTGAAACGAGCGCCGGTTGTTAAAACAAGAGTCCCAAGTTTGATGCCTAGTCGGATCAATTAAAACTTTTAGTGTCAGCATTCACAACTTATCTGTTTAACTTTTACCTAACACGGACAGTATGTTACCTCTGTCGTCTGCGCGACTGGATCAAAGACAACAAGGTTTATTAGCTGACGTGGCCAAAACACAGCTTCAATGGATATTGCACAACTTCCTGGTTTCTCGGAGATTGGCTTTGTTTTATTTTAGCCTTCAATTTCAATGTCCTTCGTTTTTTTGACTTGTTTCAAACCCCTTATGTTGAGCTTTTGGTAAAAGGAAACATACCTGTTTCGAATTTTGCTAGATAATCAACGAGTAAATAGTATAGGCTAACAAGTTAATTAATGTTGGGAATCCACCTCATTAGCCTATACAATTTCCGGGTTACCTTTATTTCAACTTGGGTTAGTGCAACATCCCGTTGCTAGCAACGCGTCCCAATGCGGTAGACCAGGGGCGTATTTAGGGTAGGGGGGCCATTGGGCCATGGCCCCCCTCCTTTGGGTCGCCAGGATTGCAAAGTTACATAGAAAAGTGAGCAAAATTGAGGCATGGTCCCCCCTTTGCAAGTTGGGCATCAGGCTTTGGGCTCGAAATCACCTGATTTTGGGCAAAAAATGCAACGAAATTTGAGTGAAGACCTTCTTTTTTGCTCTTCACCCCCTTTTCAAAATCCTGCGTACGCTACTGCGGTAGACCGGCTTGGTTGAAACAACCTAAAAGCTCGTCTCCAGCTTGAGTTAAGAACCAATGCATCTGATTAAAACTTTCACTTGTGGCTGCGTTGGTGGGTGACGCTACAATACAGTTGTTTATCATAATTAACGTACGCTTTTGTGGGGGTTACTAAGTTTTTTTAACCAAATAAAAAAAGTGCTCGTTTAGTTTTCCGATCAGTGGTCAAGTGGATGGGGCGTCTGCTACTGAAATGGTAGACTCGGGTTCAATTCCCGTCAGGTCACACCAAAGACTAGAAAAATTAATGTTCACAACTTGCTTGCTTGACGTTCAATAGTAAAAAGGAACAATGTAAAGTCTCTCCACCGTGTGTGGCACACAGGTGGGCATGTGGCGGCTTGACTCAAAAATCGAAAAGATCACCTTGCTCTCTCCTGACCAAGGCAACTTGGTGAATAAACATGTCGATACTATTACAATAACTTAAATTGCTACGAAGAAGAGGCAAAAAAAGGATCAGTTATGTCAGATCTAGATTGTTTCGCCATTATCGGAATCATCAAGGATATTTTATTCGAATTATTGCAAAAATATCTGAGCACCACTAAGCAGTTTAAATGGTTTGTTTTATTTTTGCAGTAAAATACACAGAATTAACGCATTAACTCTTCTACCGGCGAAACCTAAAACATGCATGAAATAGACAAATACAGCAGCAGATTTTCATAATATAAAATGGCTTGCATTTTAGTTTAAATACTTATTTTCATAGGTGGGCAAGTTAATGCAAAACGTTAGCTTCGTTAACCACTAGTCCGTTAACTAACTTCACACCTCCGTAAACGTTAATCCGTTATTTTTAGCTCTAATTAACGGAAGTTAATAAAGTCCGTTAATTCGTTAACATTTTGCGTGTACTTTACATTTCGTTTTATTCACTTGCTTCTAGAACACGTATTGACGCTGTTGAGCTTATTGTAAGGAAAAATTTATTGCTGTGGTGGTCTTTTTGTGTTTTAGAAGTTACATTTTACGGTCTAATCTAATTTCAAGATAAAAATAAGTTCAAAGGCACTAACGAAGCTGCGATCGGAAAACCTTTGGAAATTGTGAACAGCGATAATTAGACTTATGAGGCTGCAGGTTATTATTTACCGCAAAAAAGAGCTCCTTTCTTCGCTTTCTTCTATAAAACTTGTGCTAATACGAAACAAGTGTTACCAGTGCAAACTGGTTTGTACCGGTACGATAAATAAATGGTGCAAGATATTAACGATAAAAACGTTAACGGAAGTTACTTTAGTCCGTTAACAGAACTTAACGGAAGTTAATTTAGTCCGTTAACATGAAAAAACTTTTTAACAAATTAACGAGTTAATGAAAAAGTTAGCTTCGTTATTAACGGATTAACGATTAACGGACCAGTGCCCACCTATGCTTATTTTGATTACTAAGTTTTGGGCGCCGAATGATTAATCGGGTCGAGCTCTGATTAGTTTGATACAAATTTTTGGCCGAATTTGGACACGATTCGGACTTGCATACAAACTTTGAAAGTACAAAACTTTTTATTGCGAATTTTGTTTCAATAAATAAAACAAATTCAATTGTAACATTTAATCACTTCAGCATGTACGATTCAGAATCTTATTGCCAATACACTTTTTTTCATAAGAACAAATAAGCTTGGCTATTCTTATATTTTCGCGAATTTTTAGCCTCGATTGTTTTTAGATTTTTTTTTTTGAAAATAAAGTAACATAATATGTTAAATACGTTTCTGCTTGTGTGAAACTTGTCCTTTTGTGTAGATGATGATTTTTGAAATATGTTCTAGACAAACCAAAAATGGCAATAAAAAAAAAAGACCACAAAAACCTGCATATTACTTATACATGCATTATACTGACTAGTGTTTTTAATATTATTTTTTCATGCCGAAGGTGACGTTGTTCTTAATTTGTTCTTAAATTTTGAGCAAAAATGAGCCTATTGTTTTTGTAAACCTGTTCTTATGAAAAAGCGTATTTTCCTCAAATAATAACTGCCAATAAGGCTGATCAAATTTGAATTTTTTACAGAACCACAGTAAAAAAACAAAAGAAAAGGCAATATTAATTTAGCACAATTCGCTTGCAATAAATAACGAGCTAAAGCAAATTGCTATAAAATACAATCACAAACACAAGACACAGCAGTTGATAATAGCAAAATATGGGATTGAGGCAAAATTTTAGTGGATGAATCATCAGGAATTATAAAACTCGTTTGAAATCATATTGACTCCCAAAGTCTCGATTTTGAATTAAGTTTTGCAATGGGTCTCGATTTTCTTTTTCGCATGTCCACTAAATTGTAAGCACATTTACTGTTCATGAGCAACTTTGTTTACCAAGTTGTGTTGGCCAGGAGACATCAAATGGACCTTGCGGTCCTTAGGTCAAGCTGTCATCTGCCCACCTGTTTACCACACATAGTGCAGATTTCACCCTGCCCCTCTTAAAGCTAAAAATTAAGCCGGAACCCTGTGAATATCAATTTTTATAGTCTTTTGTCTAACCTGAGTCCAACCGAGTATCCAGCATTTTTCTGGTCCAATTCTTGGTCTGGTTAAAATTTACTGTGGTCAGGTTTTTGATCGATGATTTTTCTTTTAACTGATTTTTTGTGGGGCATTTTTTTCTTTTCCATCACAAGTCGAAAATCGGTGCCAGAAAAATTGACATGTGAAAATGGTAAATGAACAAATATGCAGTAGTTCGTAACTCAAAACTGTTGGTTTCAGTTTCTGGAAATTTTTTTTTTTTTTTACGAGAAACTGATATGAATCAATTGAAAAAATTAATCTTATAAGTGTGAAATAGTTTCTCTTTTTATAAAAATGTGCAAATTTGTTAAGAAAAAATGATCTACAGTACCGCAAGTTAAAAGACGGTTTAATTTAATGGAATAAGTTCAAGCGGACAATTACAATCTGTCATCAGCTCAAAGTCTTATGGATTTGCTGGTCAGTCGGACATGTTTTTCTAGCATCAAAAAAAAAAAAAAAAAAACAACAACAAAAAAACAAAACAAAAAAACGCTTTCTAAGCCGAAGCCACGTTTTGTTTGCCTGAGGATCGAATCAAAAAATGAACTTTAGATTTTTCCAAACGCTTTTAAACAGGAAGCTATTTGAGATACCCGGAGTCACTAATTCCTCTATGGTCAATATGCTGAGGTTGATGCACTCCGTTATGATCCACATCCGGGCCTGAAGAATACCAAAATGACGCTGACATCATCGATGGATGAGGCATGCCTCCTTGGTAATGAGGGAGTGAGGAAGGACTAACATAAGGTGGCACTTGTGGCATTTCCCCGCTTATTGAGTGGGAAGAAGGCAAGGTGCCATTACCCAAAGGATAAGATGGCATTATTCCTGGACTCCCATTCGTCGGAGACGAAATTTCGACTTTCATCGAGCTATTGTGTTGCGACAGGCCCGGATGTCCATGCATCATTGAATACGGGGAAGTTGTACCTGGCCCGGGATTGTGGGGCGATGAAATATCTTGATTTGGGGACATTGTGATATTCGGAGATGAAGCTGCCTCATCTTCGTCTGACGGAGGCGTCCAAGATTGCTGTCCCGAAACTTCCCCCGAAAGTCCACCTACAACAATTTGTTCCCCATTTGTAGGTCCGTCGATTTCAGAAGAATTAGGAATATTTGAGGCCACAGGCCCCATCATGCCAGAAGATGTAACAGACGAAGGGGATCCGACGTTTGTGTTGGTGTTGGTGTTACTGCTATTGCTTCCCGGGGACAAAAGTGGGTTATCTTTATCATGAATTCCTTGTTTCATCAACTTCTTGCATTTTGATCTTCTGTTTTGAAACCAAATCTTGACCTAAAAATGTTTTTTTTGAGAATAGTTCTTCACTAGCGCGACACAAAAGTAACCGCAGCAAAAAGGGCTTGCAAATCAAGTTAAGTTTTTGACTGAATTTGCCAAGTATCAACTTTTATTTGGAAAATGCAGAATTAGCCATTTTAATTTGAGTTAGTATTTGTTTTTGCTTATATATACTGCTGTCTATTCTGTTCTAGTACTATCGTTTTAACAGTATTCGCACGTGCTTGTAGCTTGACTTGAAGAACAAAAAATATCTTTGGTGTCTCCTGGCAAATTGGTAAATGCACATGAAATTACAACAAAATTATCATTTCGCTTTGACATCGCATTAATTGCGTTAGAATTTTTCTAGTTATAATTAGTATTTCAATCAATTAAGAATATTATACATGATTGGCCTATTCAGTGGTGCCGATTAATGTTGAGCATTGGGGGATAATTTGCAATTTTACCCTAAATTTGCCCTATTTTCAACGTTGGGGGGATGAAGCTCGACCACGATTTTTTCACTGGAACCAAATTAAGTGAAGACCAAAAAAAGGTCTTCACCGAAAATTAAAGAGTTATGTCCCGAAATCACGTGGAGACCAAAAAAAAGGTCCAAACATCATCCAACGCTCAGATGCAGACCATAGTGAAATCATTGGGGGTAGGGGGGGGTCAGTCAAATTATTGGGGGATATATATCCCCATCCCCCCTTCGATTTCGGCACCTCTGGGCCTATTGGAACGTGTTAGTAATCATCATGATAATGAAGAACAAAATTACTGCATTATAGCAGTTTTGCTGCTTATACCACAACAAAGTTACTTGTCTTCAAGTTGGTTAAACTCAATCTTTAGCGTGACTTAAACTGTTAAGGTTTTATTTTGTTTTAATTTTTAAATCTTCAGCAACACTCTTTTTTATTTTTATTTTGTTTTGCGTTGAAGAGAAAAGCAAAAAGAACAACAAAAAGTTATTCAGCAAGATTCAGATTGTATTTTTTGTTTGCAATTTTTGTAGCATTTTTTTGTTTTTGATGGAATATTTTGAAAAATACTGTTTCCTATTTAAGTTTGAATCTTATCAACGTAGGATCGCATGAAAATACGGAATTAAGTTTCATTGTTTCATGTAGTGTAAGCTTTTGTACTGCACAAAAATATAGCATTCGCATTGACTATTTTGGCGTGTACCAAAATAAACCAAAAATTCCCAAAGTAATGCCAAAAAAAGGTCAGTTTAACTCAAAGAAGCACGTAACGTTAACTTCAAAACAGACCTATACTTTTCATGAGTGTCCAGAACAGCTATTTTGGTACTTTGTCCAGCAGTAAGAGTGTAGCTAAGCAAAAAATGAATATTTTCTGTGCAAAAAGAAAAAAAACAAAAAAAATACGAGAGAAATGCAAGTTCAAAATTGGTGCTTGGCAGGCACTGTCACAACTATCTAAGATAGCTAGCTTTGAGCGTAAAGGTGCCCATTATCTCTTGGCTTGCGTCGTATTTATTTAAGACCGAATTTGTCTGGGTCACGTTCGTTTCATTTATTCTCAGGTCTTCTATTGGTCAGAGTGTTTTGTGACGTCTTTCCCGAAGTTTTTATTGGCCCGTGATTATATTTGTACCTAGCGGCAATTGATTCTTGGCCTTTCGTAAATATTAAGATAAGACGGCGAGCGAAACTGGTAATTTTCTTCTAAGGCAGAGGAAATGGCCAGCCCATTTCGTGCCTTACCCATAGTGACGTGGTTGGACGCTTAATTTTTTAGCTGTGGTAAAACAAATACAATCAACCAGCGAAAAATTTTAATGCCTTTTCTTCCTTTTGCATGCTGAATTGATTATGTTTTATAGTGCAATAAAAATTCTGTCATTTATAAAGAAAAAATAAATGAATAAAAAAATACAAAATTTTTTTATTTGTAGCTTAGTGTTATTATATAGTTGCAAAAATTATACCTTATTT
Organism: Trididemnum nubilum; assembly: GCA_963965965.1. Lineage (NCBI taxonomy): Eukaryota > Metazoa > Chordata > Ascidiacea > Aplousobranchia > Didemnidae > Trididemnum > Trididemnum nubilum. The sequence continues at coordinate 9,865,854 of OZ014486.1, forward strand.
CTTCATACAGCATAATACGAGGTTGAAAATTGATCCTTTTTTTTCAAAATGGCGTCTTATTAATTGCTATTGTATTGGTATTTTATGATATTGCATTTATGATAGGCCTTTATGCTGTAGCAATTTAGCACTAAGCTCACTGGTTATGTTAATCCTAAAATTATGCAAATTTAAAATATCTTAAAAAAACTTAATGATTTGGTGCAGTTAATAATTAATTTCTAGGTTATATGGTAGAAAGTTTGTAGCAAATATGCAACACACGCTAATAATTTGAGTATTAAGTTTATTATAGTGTACTTTGCAGTACAAAAATAAAAAATAGCATATACAGTATGATGAAAATAAAACCAAAAAGTAAATATTAAAGAACTTGCTCTCCAAATCACAAAAAAATTGGCCCTTTTACATATATCTAGCCGTGGATTTGTGGATATGTAATGCAGCTGCGAGGAACAATATTATAATTACTTCACCAATGATAAAATGATAATTTATCATTGGTTGGCAATTATTTTTCTAACAAGATAAAAAAAAGTTTGTGACGTGATTTTAAGAAAATTATATAATGGGATTTAAGTAGCAGTATCCCGCGTTATTTTAAATCATAATATAATTTTATTGATTGCATGTCAAAAATTTGCAAACTATTATAATTAGATAATTTTTGAAATTTGAACCTTTTTCATCCCAAAATTTTTGAAATTTTAACCATAAGTAGTAAGTACTAGTACCCTAACTCTACCTAATTAAGTTTTAATCTTTTTTAGACCACCTAATGAATGCAAAGGCATGAAACACGAAGGAGTTCGCTAATTTTGAAAATAAATATGAATAGATAATTATGTGCACAGTGCATACTAAATGATATTTTATGTTTTTGCTAGGTAATTGTCTATATTCTTGTTGGAGCAAATAAAAAAATTGCTCTTTAACTTTTAATACGCAAATCCTAATTACAAATCTAAACTTACAGTACAGTAACCACGCGCGTAATCAGGATTTTCCTAAGGATTTTTATGAGCAAAATTGCTCCACTTTGCTCAGCATAACGCCTAAACGAGACATTTTTCGAAGAAAAAAATTTTAACTTTGGGTTTAAGTTAAAATAAATATTTGAAAAATAAGAATATTTTAACTTCAACCCGAAGTTAAAATATTTTTGTTCGAAAAATGTCTCATTTAGGCGTTTTGCTGAGAAAAGTGGTGCAACTCAAACACATCATAAACCAGGGTCTGAGAGCGAAACTCCGAGCCGCTGGGCTATTTTTGTGAGCGCAAATTGGATAACATTTAGCAAGTTTTTAGAGCCATTTGGAAGGACTAAATCGCTGAAATTGAGAAGTTCTTTCAAACAATTAAATTGCCCAGCCCCTTTAGCCCCCCCTACTTGCATGCCAAGTCAAAAACACGTTGAAACTCTTATATTTTTAGGTTAAATGTTCTAAGTGACTTAGCTAGGAGGATGAAGGCCCCTTATTCCACCCCGGGTTGCGCCACTGATAGTAACCTAAATAAAAAAATACCTGGGTTTGGGTAAGGCCAAGTGTTGCTGCCAGTTCAGCTCGTTCAGGAAGGGCAAGATATTGGGTTTGTTGAAATCGTCTGTTGAGAGCCTGCAACTGCAGACTGGAATAAATCGTCCTCGGCTTTCGCATCTTCTTTTTCTTCCCTTTTCCCATCATGACATCACTACTCATAACGTGATTGCTATCTGAAAACATAACAAGTTTAAAGTTAATTTATTTATTTTGCAAAAACCCATCTCAGTTTGGCGATCTTGTGATCAGTTTTCAACCAATTTTTTTATGCAAGATGGTTTGGGAGCTACTGTTGCTTACTTGTTTTAAAAGGATTTTTACCCCGCAGATCTTTCTTGCCTTAAAAAAACGGGGAGGGAGGAAGGGCACCAAAGCTACCTTGATCACGTCATAACCAAACTGCGATTGGACACCAAACTCGTTGTTGACGAACCCCATGATCTTCCAAATAAATGATTTTCCAAATAAATCCAAATAAGTTGGAAGAAACCAAAAATATTCTTATAAAGGGGTCCTTATTACGCCACAACATGACTGTCGGTGCTATATGTATCAGTCGCAATAAGTCATTCTTACAGTTATACTGACTAGATTTTAAGCCGTAGTGATTAGTGACAAGCTAAATTATGTCTGGATGAGCCGTAGTTGACGATTAAGCCGCTTTGAGTAGCCTATATACTGTTGGAAACGAGTCCAGAAATCATATGCCCAACGTTATTTTTCATATTTGCATCTTCTAAAATAACAGAAAATTTCCTTATCTGTCGGCCAAATCAGTAATGTTGACTACTTCAAGTTTTAATATGTTACCGAAAGATGATCTTTTTTAATCGTCATCGTAAACTGAGTGGGAAGACGTTAAAAGCCTGAATGATTTTATCGCGGGAAACATGATACAGCTTGTTTAGATTTGCGATAGCGGCATCAACAAAGTTGACTAAACTGTCGGGTAAACAAAGATGTGTCAAAAAGTTGATTCTTGCCGCATTTCTCAGATAAGGTAACAGTTTTTTAAGTTGTGGATAACTGAATTGCTTCACAGATTCCTAACCGAAATCACAATATTGTTAATGGACGTTTTTGCGCAGCTATAGTTTGGGTAGTTTGCAAGCTTTTATTGTTACAGATTTAATGGGCAAATACTTCCAGAGCTCCCTTTTCTGGGCTCTGTAACTTGAATAAAATATGGCCAGAGTAAAATTTTTATTTGCACTAATAAAAAAATTACCGAGCGACCCGTATCCAGACAATAGGGCTTGAAGTGGTTGAAAAACTCTCGAATCATATCAAATCTTTCATTATACTCGTAGTATTACGACGAAGCATGTAACGAGTTTACGGGGCCCATCTCTGCGTCATTGCACCCGGGCTACACGGCTACTCCTTTCGAAGAAACATCGCAGCGGTGACGAGACGTTGGCAACCCTGTGTCCGACTTGATCGGCCCGAGATTTGAGCCTCACACTTTCCGCTCCAGAGACGAACGCGTTGCAGCTCGACCAATTGGTCGGTTAAACTCTCGAATCAAGTTAAGGTTTTAAAAGTTTTACGATCTTCCTTGCGTGTGATAGGTTATGTAATTTTTATCTTTTTGTCATATACCTTCATTGAAATGCACTAGTTTATGCATTACGTTAACACCGCAAAGCTGTTCATATACTTATTGATCATAAGTCGTCATAGAATCAAACTTAATCTGAGTTCGTTTTTGTCGCAAAAAAGGGATTTTGTTTCAGCAAATGTAATAAACGTTAGTGTGTCAGAGAAAAATGTCACGCTAAATCTATGATTATGGAAATATGATGTGCTGTCGTAATAGGTCATAAAACAAGATACGCAGATATATCGTGAGATATGCGACTTAAAAGATACCATCTTTGTCGCAAGGAGCTTTGTTTTTTGTGAGTCGCAAATGGGCCTTTGATATAATTTACGACAGAGCCTTTCGTGCGAATATTATCCACTTTGGCCCCCGCGGGCCAAACAAGAGCCACCAAAATGTAAGGTGCGTATTAACTCGCCTACGGATTAGCGTTCAAGGCAGCCCAATCCCTTGCTCAAGCGCTGTAAAAGGAACAATGTCGTTGTTAAATCCCTAAAGTTTCAATCCAAAAATGTTCTTCAAAAAGTTTTTTAGAGAAACTTTGTAACTCAGTGCTGACTGAAAGTTTTTGAGCACTCAAAAATAAGGTTGTCTGTAAAAATTTTATCCCTTCTCCATTTGTGCTTTAAAGTGAAAATTTATACAAATTTTGAGACCATTTCATCATCTATGCCGGTTAAATCAAAAAACAAAAACGATTGCCAGAACAGAACTAAGCACATCAATTTATTAGACACGTTTCACTTCAACTTAAAGTCACATTAGCAGTTATCTTTTCGTAGTATGCTAGTTTGGATGGAAATTAACACCTTAATTTGCGGCACATAAACATAGCATTAACGCGCGACTTTGTTTTCAAAACAGTCAAGCTACAGAAAATTAGAAAATAGTAAATACACTTGTTACGGAATTTTTTTGATGTGCCTGACCAAAGGTTATTGTTTAGGGTATTCATGTTTAGCTTTTAAAACTGCTACGAGCAATCATGTTGACTTAGGCAATTAAACTTTGAGCGTGCCTTCTCAACTGTTTCACTTGAAAATAAATTTTTCTATGAGTACAACAGCAGAAATCTCTGCTGAAGCTAAACCTGAACACGAATGAAAAAAGAAGAAAAAGCTCGACAAGAATTTTCTCTTATCGGTTTCCAACCCAACATTTTGCCGTTTTGAAAATTTTTTAATTTTAAATATTTTTATCTCTTTGTTGCAATTTTGGACTCGGGAATTAGAGCAGAAGAAGTCAAATTTTATTTTTCAAAATTGGGTGTTCACTTCCCATGTCGTTGCTAATTTGCTAATCTATTCTCTGAACATATATTGATATTATCAAAAATGTGATACGCAAATTCCAAAAATTTACTTTTTTCTGTGTGTAAAAAATTACATGAATATCAATCAAAATTTTAAATTATTTTGGAAAATATTGCCAAAGCTTTAAAACTGTAAGTATGTACGCATATTGAATGCTAACAAGTAGCCAGTAATTTAATGTAGCACGCGTACTGGAACATAGCATGCGTATTGAGTGACATATTTAGATGATGAATTAGAAGTGCTTTGGTCAACTTTTATTCAGGCAGATTAGGTCTGTATTATTAGAATTATCTGAGTAAGAATTCTCAAAAGATCGAAAATTTCTTTGATTTTTTTGTCTCTAATCGTTTAGACTGAAATATTATTCCACCCGAACTAAATAGTTAAGCATTGGCTGCTCAAATTTCTCATCCTTAAAATCTAGTTTAAACATGAGCACTCTCGCTCAGGCAATGTGGATTTTGGAAGTATTGAACTATGAAGTGACATCCAATTATAACTTCAAAATTTTTTTATGGATGCTAGCTTTTCTCTGCAGTTAAGTAAAAAAACAACAAATTTTCATTATACTCGCTGTATTACGCCGAAGCGTGTAACGAGTTTGCGGGGGCCATCTCCGCGTCATAGCACCACCTACGGGCAACCTAGCTCCCCCCTTTCGAAGAAATGCCGCAGCGGAGGCGAACCGTTAGCAACACTGTGTTTGACCAGTTTGGGGTTTGAGCCTCAGCTTTCTCACTCCAGAGACGACAGAGTTATTGCTTCACCAATCGAGCGATTTTCCTTGCGATCAGCTGTCGCCTGCTTTATTAACAGATCGTTTCAGCAAATGTTAACGTGTAATGCTCTTAAAATCATTTCAAATGACAAGTGTGTCAAAATTAGTTTTTATACCCGATTTATTAACTTTTAAAATTTAGCAAGTTTTTCAATATCATAATTATGTTACTCTTCATCCAAATGGAACTGATTTCTGAACTTAACCTAAAATTTGTTTTTGAAATCATCATTACCACCAAATTCCTGCTATACGACTTGTGATTTCTCTCACTACAAAAGACACATTGATTCTAAATAAATTTCAAAAGTTCAAAATATTATCCTGCACAACCAATGTACAACAATTACTATTGTGGTACAAGTTTCTAAACAGCTGCTGCCATAATGCTTTAAAAGAAACCATGCACAAAAATGATGACATATCTACATGAATACTAATGTGTTTATTTACAGTAAATCTAGCGATTACTGAGAGGTATAATCACACGTGCTTTAGTAAGTTTTAATGTAGTCTGGACTTAATTATTAAACTCCAGCGAATTATTACAAAATTGTGGAGTATTAATTACACTTAATAACTAATTATATCCATACATAGGCTGCGTGGGCCCAATTAAACTGGCAAAAGCTACAATATTAAGATTATGATTTCGATAATTGCGCCATTACATCGACTTTGCAATGCCGCGAAGCCAAAAAAACAAAATGGCGGCAACATATTCATGGATATTGGATAATGATCAACAAATTTCAGAGATGCTATACATCCTCTTATACTGGATTTAGAAAACATCATGTTAAAATAATATTAGTTTATTGATAACTACTTTATATCACAAAAAAAAAGAAATCTTACCCAATACGAGAAAAAATTCGATAAAGTACAATCTTACAGGGTAAAAGGCTGAGAAGTCAAAGCTTTGATCACACAAAAGCTACTGGAAATAAAATTTGCGTAACAAAACACTTGTCGATGGTTTTGATTAATTTTGTAAAAATTTAACCAAAGACAGGAGAAATAGTCAAAAGCCAGTCTACGGTGGTCGTGTTGATGGGCATTTTAGCTTCTTTTTTACAACAAGCTTACTTTAATAAATAACAAGTCTTTTTACTTTAGCTTTTATGTTTAACCCTTTGGCCGAAGCAGCAAGGCTACAAAAAATGGCTTGAGTTAATCTTAAGGCTTAGTTTGTGAACTTGTAATAGCTTCTACTAAATATTCTTGTCTTCAAAGTTGGCAGATCAAAAATCAAAGTGAAAGGACGGATTAGAGAATTGAGCGTTCTCTGAGTCTGTCAGATTTGCGTTCGTTGTTTGTCATTGGCTATATAAAGCTAAGCGTTACAGTAAAGCGACACAAAAAACATGGCATTTTGTTGTTATGAATACTTTCAGTATTAGCATCGAACATTAATTAGCCTCATCAACAAAAAAGAATGCAATTTGATCATCTCATCAGGCCGACTTAAACATGACATGGATTAGCTTGCAGGACACTTTTTCTCCATCAAATATACAATGTTAAGCTGAGAAATTTGCTTTTCCCATACCAGCCCATTGAAAACTTTTTTCTCCTAACTAGTTGACATTTCGACTGAAGAAATGCAATGTCTAAAACTGATATTAGACAACGTGGCACAAATGCCAACCAAAAAAGAAAAAGACAAACAAAAGAAAATCAACAATTTTGTTCTAGCAACTTATTTGATTTTTTTTCTAAGTTTTTTTGTATGAAAAACGGTAGGGGTAGGGTCAGATTTCCGAATCCCCATGCTCGAAACAACTGCATTAATTTTTGGGTAAATTACGGATATAAAAACCAAACCTATCCGGGTCGTATATCTTAATCAAATCTGATACAATGAAACGTAATAGCATTTTTGCAGGAGTGGATTTGGAATGGACGAATGCCACTCCGTCTTAATTTGTTTATGCGTCAACAAATAAACGTGTAGCTTTTCCTTTATCGTTTGTAGTAAGGCAATGTTTTGAAATTAAAACTTCGTGCTCCACATGGTTAAAAGGTGAAAAAATTGAGTAAATCAAATTGATCTCTTACCGGATTGATCCGGGATCAAAAAACGTGCTTTGCCAAAAAACGAATAACTTTCAAAAAGATTTTCAACATCAAAGGGTATCACGAAATAGGCTTACGTCAGGCACTAATATAGAGGCATAGATATAAAATTGCCTATAATTTTCTTCGCTAGTCAACCGAATCTGAAGGCCATCTATTCTGCTATTATTTTGAACCACAAAAATAATCAGACATCCATTCAATGATATGAGGGTGCGGATAAAAGCTGCTGCCCTGAGAATAATCATGCCAAATGTGAAATCTATAATCGTTTCTCAAACTAAAGTCACGCAATTTTCATCCATAATGAATTTAGTCATTAGTTTTACTTCGACAAAACCCAGAGGCTGTTTCTGCACTAAATTAGCGACTATACCATCAAATTAGAACATTTTGAGCCAAGACGGTCAGTGAAACAGCACCCTATTCAAAATCGGCACCAATGGTTCTGAAATCGTTTAAGTTCCGGTAAGCCAGATTGCTCTATGGTAGTTTTTTTGCAGGCCTGTTAGAGAAGTATTATAACTAGCAGTGGGCCCAAACAATATTTTACCGAAAACCCAGAGCTACAATTTTTTAAACCGCTAAAAGCACAGCGCAAGTGCGCAATTAGTTTTTTTTAATTTTGAAGCGCAGCACAACTTATGCAATCAACACTTTGATTCAGTAGAAACGCAACTTCAAATTGCGAAGGTTGCGCTTTACCCACCTCTGACTATAACTATCACGCCTTACTCCGAAACGGGAAAATTTGGTATTCAATTCACGTTACTTCAAACACGGTTTTGCCAACGGCTCTTTACGCACTGCTGTGCCATTTTTTCGAAACGAGCTACGTTGCCCTGGCACCATGACGTAAAAATGTGGCATGCCAACTTGTTGCACGCTTCGTTGAATTGCAGCGAGTATGTTACTATGTTTGAGAACTGAGTTTCATTTGAAATCATGTTTTAAAATATAGTCAAGAAATTAAACTGTACTTTGATTATTGAAGATTTGTTACACAACTGACCGAATTACAAAAAAACTGAATCACATACATTATACATACATCGCCGTACTAAATGGTAGCGGTATATATGAATCCGTACCCAAAAGAATTTGGAGCATACTCTAAACTTTCCGGTAAGGTCTTAGGATTTTCAGTTAATTTTGCTGCTTGTTTGAACAGAGTTGTGAACTAGTCGGCCCGACTGGTTCAGTTCCGAGCCCGAAAATATAAGCCCGAACCCGAAAAATGATTTGAAACTTAAATCAGGCCCAAAAATGCCCGAAAGTTAAGTTCTGGCTAAAAAACGTTTGCAGTTAATAGCTCCTTTCTTTTAAATAACTATAGTCTGCTGTGACTAAATAAAACTAATACTTATTGATGATAAATTGTGACGGACATTTTTTCGATTCTCAACCCGAACCCGCGACCCGAACCCGACCCTAACAGCCCGGTCCGACTTATATAACTCTGTGTTTGAAGTCATCAAACAGAAATAATTCCCTATAAGCGCCTTATCCAAGAAACCAACAACATGACTTGGTGGAGAGTTGAACTTACATCATGCAATTGGAGTAGACGTAAAACATAGCTTGATTTTTTGGTCACGTTATCGACTACCTTATGATTTTTTGAAAATCGCAGGCCAATAGAGTAATTTGTAGTCGAATAACAGTTTGAAAAGGGTTGACTCACCCTGGTGCAACACTGTGTCTCCTAAAGCGGAGCAGTTCTGATACGAACTCATCAAGCTTCCGTACGAGGAGGGCCCAGTAGGTCCGTAAGCCGAAGAAAATCCAGGAAAGCTTCCCGATCCGGATCCCAAATGAGGCGGAGCTGTCGAGAAGGCGGAAGAACTTGTCTGCATGCTTCCATGGTGCGAAACTGGACTTACGCCGGAAGGAATGGATGCTGTAACTCCGCTTAATCCTTGCGCTGATCCTTGGGTGGAAGAGCCGTAAGGAGAAGCAAATGCCGACCCAGGCATCCCGTAACTTCCAGGATTTCCAAAGCCAGGAGGTCCTCGTCCACCACTCAAATACCCAGATGCTGCAGCAGAAGATTCGTAGCCATATCCATAAGCTCCCATTTGACTTTCTGTGTGCTAAACAATAGAAAATCAAATGTTATCGATTTTTATGCCGATGGATCTATTATGTGAAAGAATTAATAGACAACATGAATTTTAACTGCAAAAACTGATACCATCCAGTTGTAAGCTCTGCATTGTAATGAGAATAGTTACAGCCTGTTGTCATCATTTTTTTTTATCAGAAAGCTCTTGGTTCTTGTTTTGAAATTATAAAATTGGTTTGGCTGCTTGTTCTCTTCAAAAAATGATAAATTTTTACCAGCTGGAGTAGCATTCTGACATCTTGCTTTTCATTTTAAAATAAACCAACCAAACAAACAAATTTTTCAACAGAGTTTTGATTATTTTTTGCCAATATCATTTAAAAAATCTAAATTGGATTTTGAAAATTTTTTTATTGCTTTTCTTTCTTTACAGTTTGTTTCTCACTTTTAAACAAGCAGTAAACCACGTAAAATAGCACGTCATAAATCTGGTTTTGGAATGTGTTCTTCTTGTAAGCTTGCAAGACCAGGTAACATCTATACTTAGTAGATTTAAGTGTGTTCTCGGGACATCAAAGCTGACAACACATGACAGATAAGAGATATTTTGACAAGGTTGATGTAAAAGTTTCTTTTTACTCTCATCAATAAAATTGCAAAGTGGGCAAGCGATTTGTTGATTTATTTGCATTTGTTTTACAACCTGTGCTAGTAAATCGCAAAATTTAAAAAACGTTACTAGCTTTATGGGTGAAAAATTTATGTTAGCCGAAATTGAGAGCAAAACGCTCGCTTTAAAATATTGAAATATCTTCAAACCATGACTCTAAAAATGTCAGAAATTTGTTTTTCTCCGTCTTTGAAAGTGCTATACTTTCTTGTGGACACTGCTACTGTGTTGTATTTTCAGACAAAAATGTAATCTTTGAGAATAGCTTTGAAGATTTAGAAAACAATCGATTTTTCAATCGTTACGTAATTTGTAAAATGCATTTTGCTTATTTTTTGTCCTACTCAGAATCATCATCATAAGATGTCTTGGCACTTGAAAAATACGCAGCTAATTCGTTAAGCTCTAAAGTTACAGCGTAACAAACACATTTTAGAAGCCTGAAGCATGTAATTTTAAAGACTTTTGATTGCAAAAAAATCGAAAGCAGCTGGAAGAAATTCTATGAATTTTATGAATTTTAGAAATGTTCTTTCACGTCAACGAAAAATTTATTATGGCAGCTCTGGGAAAAACCTGGCGCTTCAGTGAAAACCTTTTCACGCCAAATTGTAATCAACACTTTTGTCCTTCATTCCAACCGTACATACTCTACTACTAATTTACTTAGCATGTATACTGCACTGCAGAAGAAAAACGAATTTTAAATTGCATTCAATTGTTTGGGTTTGGTGTATCCAATAACCATGCTGTGTAAAATGAGTATTGGATACAAAATAAATTAAGTCTATCATGAATATTATGTTTTAGTGTTAAAAAGCCAAAAGAAAGCTTATATTTGAATATTCAAAGATCGTCATAACTGACAAGCAAAGATCTTTAACGCACGTTTAAGCATATTGGGCGCAATTAAACCACAGAAAAAGGTCCAAAATAGAACCGTTTTTTCTGTATTTTTATAAGCTTTTTTTGATATCTTTCGGCAGCTGTGCTATATTTTTTATGAAGAAAAACAAAAACCGAATTTTTTTCAAAAAATGGAAAAGCATGTGAGCGAACCTAAAGGTTAGAGAGTGGCCGTTCGATTCTCAGCCAAGCCAGGAAAGCAAGCAGCCTTTAGCGCAGAGTTGTGCGTGCCTCCTTTTCGTACACAAAAAAAAAAACATTCGATGAGCTTTTTTGCAACATGAAGCAGAAGCAGCTAATGACGTCATTTCTTTTATTTTTCGAAATACTTTCTCTCAAAATCTAAATCCGCGTGGAGATATTTATAAAAGTTTTAATCATTTTTGAAACCAGATATCTGACTTCTGATATAATCAAAACGATTCTGAAATTTGATAGTCAATAAATCCTATGATGAATTTGATAACGTATCAAATCTCTCCGAAGGAATGATTTCACTTTTTTTTATTAAATTTGAAATAGGACTAAAAAGAAAGCCTTAACTGTTGCTGGTTGGGGAAAAACTGTTATTACTACAGTTGGGGCAGTACTTGGGGAAAAATTTAGTTTTGCTTTTGCTAAGTTAACCATTAGCTGAAGTTGAGAGTTTTGCTTTTGTTAAACATTTTAATAGCCTATACCGGTAGCTTGGGTATTCAAAATTACTAGTTGAGTTAGCTTAACACGGGGATCATACAATTCCTTGCACTGTTTCGACTCCTCTTCACATTAATGATCAAGTCAATTAACTTCGAAACACGGGAATGCGTCCGTGGTGGGTGCTCCACCTCACCTCCGTCACTAGGGTTGAAACGATTACCCATTTTGATGAGGAGACAGCATTAAGGTGTTGTCAAATGAAGTAGGATTGTAAGGCGTGATGTCTCTGTGAACCATTAAGTATTTCTGCCTATTTCACTTCAGAGATAATTCAACATGTTAGTTGCTGCCTATCTGTTTTACTAAAGCACTTTAAAATTCTTGAAAATTTTATCATACAGTAAAAATGACATTCAACAGTCAAAGGTTTCCTTACACGTTTAAAAAGATTTTCGCTGAGTAGGTAATTCATTTTAACCCAAAACAAACTGTTTTCATCAGATTTGCAATTTTTTGCAACTTAATTTATAAAAATAAAGTGAAATGCTTAGTTGGCAGCGTGGTCAAGAGGGCAAAGGCGTCGTTTTTACGACGACCCTGATCGCAATGTCAGAGCTCAACCCGCACGCTGGCCACGTAGTTGCGTCCTTGAATAAGACGCTTTACGACGATTATCTCTGCTTGGTGGCTTCCAACAAGCAGCAAATTCAGTGGACAAGAATTCGAAAAAATCCACAGGAACATTGGATTACTGAAAACTCCAAAGCAGGTGCGGATTCTTCCAAACACGATGTAGTCTTTAAAATAAAAAGTGTGCAGATCATGTAATAGTTAGCGTTTGACGCTGTCCGATGACCGGAACATAAATATGCGATACAACAAGAGCAATATTTCGGCAGCTTTGTTGTACTAGCTGCCGAATTCGTGCTGATGTTTTTAAATTCTGATTGCGTTTTTCCAATTATAGAAGTAAATTTGGAAACGTGCGCCAATAAAAAAATGCCAATTTTCTTTGTAAAATTTTGATAAATATTTTTAAACGTTTGATTTTCATAACATTCGCATTAATTTTAAGTTTAAAGTGTATTTGAATGCTATGCATTACGGCGCTCTTAAATGAGTAATTTTGCTATAGTATTTCTAATTTACAAATTAGCAGCCAGCGGTATTTTGGGTTTGGTAATTTGCAAACTGAAAGTTCCCAGTTGACCTTTTTGAAGAGTTCCAGCATTACGCATAGCAGACGCTTAAATACCAGTTGCAAAAACCAAGCATAAACTAAAAAAGTTTTGAACATAAACACAAGACTATTTCAATCAAAACAATAAAGAAAGAAACTTACCATGACCATACCTTCAAATGTACAACCAAGTTTGACACTGATATACACTTGAAAGGTGACAAAGTGTAACCGTTTACTTTCGCTGACAATTTATCTTCAGAAGATCAATGTTATACAAACGAAAGGTTCAAAAAGATCTGCAGATAAACAAATCGTCAAAACAAACAGATTGCGATAAGTTGATTTTGGATGCGCAGGTTTTTGCAGTAGCTTAATGGGTTGATATGTACCGTAAAAATTCACTTTTGACCAAAGAATTGATTGACACAAACAGTCATTAGCAAATAATTTAGTAAATTGCATGTGACAAAAATATTAAAATGTAGACAAGATGGTATTAGCATGTTCAATTTGAATCTCATTAGTTAGAGTTTCTCGATTTTCTATCTTCGTATTGTGTACTCTATAAACCAAGGGCAATCTATTGCGTCTCAGCGTAAACACCTCTTGACGTTTCCAGTTGTTCAATGAGACCGTTATGGCACTGCAAAAAGTATACCGGCCCTGTGGCGTACGCAGGATTTTCGAAAGGGGGGGGGGGGGCAGGCGCGTAGCCAGGAATTTGGAAAAGGAGATAAAAACCAGATGAGAAAGATGAAGACCAAAAAAAAAAAAGATCTTCACTCAGATTTAGCCCGTTTTTCTGCCCAGATTTTCTGCCCTAATTGCAATGGGGTGGCCATGGCTCGATTTTGCGTACTATTCTTAGGTATTCATACATTACTGGTGACCCAAGGGGGGGGCATAGCACAACGCCCACTTTAAATACGCCCCTGTACCGGCCCCATAAACCGCAAATAAAGCGTTACGGTTATAGCACTCGATTGGCAAAAGAATAAGTCAGAAATGAAACTAAAGCCGGGGTCGTTTTGATTATAACTTGCTCGTCTACCATTTCTATTATGTTCTTTGGATAACATTTGTAGTTTCAATTTATACTGTTAATTCTTTTCACTGAGATTCTTTTTCTGATTTGATGATTCCCACTACGTTCTTTCTTACTGAGTAACAGACTGATTCCATTTAGAACTAAATTCAAAAATGGCGGCCATTTTGGTATACCAAAGTTTGTCATAACGACTTGTCATAAAAATGTAAAATTTCATTATTTTTTGTTTATTTTATTCTTTTTTTTTTTGGAATAATAATTTTTAACCTTTTTCCAGCATTTTTACAACGTATTTGCAAAATTTGTAAAAATTTTTTGCGAAAGCTTTTAAATGATTATCATTCTTGTTTGTTTATCGTAATTAAATACATAATCTGTTTAAATAGGTTTGCTTTGCTATTACGATTATAATATTTACCTACAGTATCAGAAATAGTAATTTGTCAAATACTCACTAACACTAAACATCATAATTTAGTCTATGAACTTTTACAAGTCAAATATGTTCTGATATCTATCTTTGAAAAAGTAGAAAAAGGCTTTTCTACCACCTATTTTATAAATTATTCATTTCTCTCGGTTTCCACTCTATGGGTTTCTTCACTCTCTTTTGCTTTCATCTGTATGTTAAGTAGACGTGTTTTGTCCAAACAATAGTCACTCTAACGCATAATATGACATCAGCAAGAATAGATACAGGTATTTTTCATTACTCATGTTGCAAAATATTAAGGTGTATAAATATTTTTATTGCTGATAAACATAACAAATATTATCTTTACTTATGATAATGATTAGTCTAAGGAAGTTTAAATTGCTGAGTCTTAATTAATTTACGATTTTCGGAATAATGATCATTTTATTTTTAGGCAACATAGACGATTTTTGATTTGTATGAACAATATCTTTATGCGACAATATCCAAACGTACAAGATATGTACCGGTAACAATTAGTTGAAACAATGGAGAAAATCATGCTTAAGAAAAAGAGAAAATTTTGAACCGGCTGTTGGTATTTGAATTTAAGTCAATAATATGCGGGTGGTTGGGTGGGGGGGGGGGGCTGTTTAGAACTCAAAATTTTAGCACAGTAGTTTTAAGGTTTAAAATTCCGTCACATTGCGGTGTTTATCGTCAAATCATTGCTGATCTTTACCATAATTTCGTTTTGTTCTGTAATTCAGCTTGGCTCAACATAAATAAAACTGATTGACTTCCATTTTTACCTGAGTGCTTAGTTTACCCTCTCATCAAATACAGATTTAATGACGTAGCAGAAGTTTGTGAATCAATGCCCAAAACAAATTTGAATACGCAAACTTTACTAAACAAAGTTTTCCGGGGCTCTGCAGCAGAAAATTAGAAGAGCCCTCAACGTAAAGATTTCCCTAAATTTGAAAATGTTTAACCTTCATTCTACAACACTTTTTGCGACTGAGAAACTTTGCAATGAATTTTTTTCCAAATTTCTGCATACGAATATGAGCCACTTCACATCCGACCTTACTTACGGTTTAAAGTCAGCGACGGAGTGTCTCGTTTATGCGTCCAACTACAGCCAAAGTCCAAAAAATTGGTAGAGTTAATTTTGTTCAAAAAACTGAAGTTTTTACGTATTTAGAGTAATATTTTCGACGATTTGCATCGTGCTTTTTGAAACTATTCATCTGGCGATTAAAACTCCGATAAAAGCTGCTCTGACTCGAGAAAGAATTCTTAAAATTTTGAAAAAAAATCGGACTTTTAAAACATTTAAAAATTTTTATCAAGCTCAAAATTTTATCAAATACAGCAATATGCTTCGTGGAAGCGTGTCACGAGTTGATAAGGCCAATTCGCCTAAACGCTTTCTTACAATTGAAACAGTTTACAAATTGGCAACACTGCACCCGATTAAATGTGCCTAGGAATCGAACCCAGGATCAACTTTCTGCGTCAGAATCGAGCCCGTTTACCTCTTGACCAATTGGAGACCTTGATTATACAGCTTGAGCATTTGCACTCATAGGGGATTACTGTAATTATTGCCTCCGTAGTATGTAATATTCTATAATTGATTAATCATAATGTTTCAATGTATAATTTTTGTCCTTTAACTTTGAAAATATAGCATGGACTATAAATAGTTTTGAAACAACTTGCAAAAAAGCTCGTGAATATACTATCAACTTTATCTTAATCTAACTTTCTTTGTCTTCTCATTTTTTACACATTCCTT
Organism: Trididemnum nubilum; assembly: GCA_963965965.1. NCBI lineage: Eukaryota > Metazoa > Chordata > Ascidiacea > Aplousobranchia > Didemnidae > Trididemnum > Trididemnum nubilum. The sequence continues at coordinate 9,881,901 of OZ014486.1, forward strand.
CAATCAATTGTTCTGTATTTTCTTCTATTAGCTAAAAGAATTTAATAATTTTGTCACAAAAGTATTTTAGTGCTCGACGTTTTTGTATTAGGTTGAGACAAAAGCAGACTTTTTTCTACCTCATTCTAAAGCACTAAGCTCTTTTCTCCAGTCTTTTACGTTTTTGGCCTGGGGGTATATAGGCTGATAAAAGCGTTCTTTTCAAGTTGTATTGTTTTGTTTATTTTTGAAGAAGATAAAAGTTTTTACGATGCACCTTTTTACCACTTAAATTTGCAGTCCTTAGTTTTATTGCATGCTATACCACCTCACATTTTCTTTTTTTTGATCTGGTCTACCAGCCTTTAAAAAAATGTTTTAGATATAAAGTTAGTGGCTTTGAAATCCACAATTGCTATCTAAGCAAGCATATTACTTTAGCAAACACCTTTTTTTGCAATTAAACTTGTTAGTTTTTTCGAGACTTTTTGTGGCAAAAAAATAAAAATCAGTAAAATCGCAAAGTACCGGCCAGTTGGTCGAACGGTAACGCATTTGTCTCTGAAGCGGGAGGTCTGAGGTTCAAATCTCGGGCCTGTCAAATCGACCACAGTGTTGCCAATAGCTCGCCACCGCTGCCGGCATTTCTTCGAAAGGAGCTATGGTGCCCAGGCGCAATGACGCGGAGATGGGCCCCGAAAACTCGTAACTCGCTTCGGTGTAATAAAGCGAGTTTAACGAAAGATTTGATTATAAAATCGAAAAGTGAAATAATTTCTGAAGTAACCAACACTTAGTTTTTTAAGTCAAATTTTAGTTTGCTTTTGCGGTTATTCGACTACAACGCTTCATTTAAGCTTTATGGCAAAAACTAATTTTTTAAGTCTTGGGGAAATAGATTGAAACATTGCAAATAATAAATTATAGAAAACATTCATTGAGGGGCAATAATTACGATACCGGTACTGTAATTCCCTACAGTGCGCAATTGCGTATGTCATATAGTTAATTATGTTTTGTGTAGCGTGTAAACAGTTTGTGCTGAAGCGTGTCTTGTGTCTACCTACGCAATGCTCACGCAGAGTGAATATCAATATCCTGCAATTGGTGAGGCGGGAGGGCGTCCAGTACAGATTAAAAAAACATCATTTTGCCAAAAAATTAAAGATATTGCGGCGTAATTTGCTAAACCATATTACAGTACATCAGTAAAAGTCAAATATTCGCATTTGCTTGAGTTTTATGCTTTTTTTTTAATGATATAAGTTTCAGTTACAACGCGCTCATACTACACTGTCATATTTTGTATATGATAATGTTTAAATATTTATTTTTGAACATTAATTAACTAGGAGCTGATAAATTCATGTGTTTAATCTGATTGTTTTTATCTCGACTCTTACCAAATCTTCAGGCGACGTAACGAAGGCAATACACTTACCTGTCTGGTCAGAATTAGTTAATCTGAACACAGTAGAATACAGTGGTAATCACTAAACAAAAAATATTAAGACATACCTAAAACGCTACAAAAACATAACTAGAAAAGAAAGAAATGAGCATATATATATTATGAAATTTTGCATTTTGAAAAATGCAGTTGGAAATGCCAGAGCATTTTGGTCCTAGGTAAACAACGATTATGAAAATTATTGGTATAAATAAATCTTGAGCACCTTTTATCGTCAAAAGAACAAACAGAATAAATTTTTGTGGAAAACCAAAAACTTATTTTGAAAGTTAACACGGCAGTTTGAATTGTATTACTACGTGAAAAAATATGTTTTCGATTCACTGGCTACAAAAGGCCGATGTAAACTAAACTAATCTGCTAAGTCTAAAAACCAAAAACTTAAAAATTTAAATCCGCAGCCAAAAAATTTGAACTCGTAGCCAGAAATTTTTGCAAAAGGACCTTGCCGTCGTCTGGTTAAGCAATCATCCTTTTCGTTAGAAAAACGATTGATCTATTTTTTATTTCATGACTTTTTCTATTGCATTAAGTGGAAGCATGAACAAGGAAACGCATTATTAAAAATAAACTCATCCGTTCTATTTTACACGCTTTTTTTTGTGTGATAAATCCCGTCGGAAAAACTTTTTTTTTTCGAACAAATTTGACTTTGGATTGATTTTTTTACAACTAAACCATATAAATTTGAATTTGTTGGACTACGAAAAGGCATCGACTTTTCGAATCTTCTTCACCAAAATTCGGGCATTTTGGGCCTATCTTTAACTTATGATACAGGAGATGTTTTTTTTCCGTAATCACTTTGACTTAACTATTTTATGATTCAAATTCCAAAAACAAACTTTTGTGCCAAATTTGCACCGTCTGTGATAAAGCTCATAGATCAAAAAAATCTATGAACTTTGCTTATTTTCTAAATTTTTAAATGAACTTTTCAACATTTTCTAATGCTTTTACGGAACGTAATCGCAAAGTGCTATATTCGTTTAAATTGTATCATTTGGTTTTGACAAAATCATTGCATATCATTTAATTTTTTCCAGCGCAAAAACTGAGCGTTTGCAATGCGGCTTCAGAGCTTAACATTACAATAATTTCTACCGTGATAGACATAAGAAACGATTTTGGTATAATCTTTTTATCCGATCAATTTGCGGTCTATGTTGAGTGTCGTCTAAGCTACTGGCGACCTATTGGATTAATTAAGATTACACTTGTAAAATTCATTGTGTCAAAAAATTGCTTTAAAAAAAAATTCAATTCACTAACGGACTTAATTTTTAATGACAACCAGGGAAATTTTTCTAATATTTTGCTATCATTTTGTTCCACATTTCTATTTTAGTCGTATGCACTGCTTTGAGAACAAGCTGATCAATTAACACGAAGTACTAAAAAGACGTTGTAACGTGTATAATAAGTAATTAAGCCAAAGAAGAAGCCAATGTTGACCGAATTTTTTAGTAAAATTTAGTTTCCTACTCCTTTTTTTTTGCATTATTTTTGCATCAAAACATACAGATTTGGTGGCAGTGGCTTAGACAGAGATTACAAAAAAGGGTGGTGGGTAAGGGTGGGGAATGGTTCAAAAAATTGAATTACACGCTATCAGGAGTCTAACCAAGATTTTACTAAGAGAGGGAATGAGCCGAAAGCTAAAATTTTTTGCGTCTCACTAGTTTCCCCAGCCACCGGAAGTTTTGAGGTTCTAGGGGCAAAAACTGCAGCAGCTGGACGATTTTTGTATTTTTGCAGAAAAAAGAACCAAGTTTAACGCCATTTGAATGACATTTATGGCGTTTGTAGAGGCATTAGAAAAAACTAACTGCTAGGATTTTGAAACCCTTTGAAGGAATTAAAATATTAATCTCTTTACCCCCTTTTTGATCGCGTTTAAAATAAAAGTATATAGACTTGGGTTCGGGTAAATTTTCTAACTGACTTGGTTAAAAGGGGGAAGCTTCAGTCCCTCTAGCCCCATTAATTACGCCACTGCACGCTGAAGATTTGAGGCGAAGCCGCCAAAAGTTAGTGGACGGTCTGAGGAGCAAAACCTTTTGCCCTCAGAAGCATATGTGCAGCTTTCAGCAGCATATAGCATACTAAATTGGCATTAAAAAAGTACTTAAGACACAAGCTATTTCTATAGTAATTTCTACTGGTGCTACTAACAAGTAAGAGCGTAAGATAGACGCATAGAAAAAAGTTTATTTGCCTGAGCAATACAATGCATACAAAACGAACACGCATAAAAACAAAATTACGGTCAGTTTGTTCAGACCAGGAAGTATCAACGAACCCGTTATAGGTTTTTTAATCTAAGATGCTTCCTAACTTGTTATTCGACAGTCTGACAACTTAGAGAAAAATAACAAGCAATCATATTAAAAAGAAACTGACAATTATTCAGCTCAACTGGTATTATGGCAAGAGAAAATTAAAACACAATTTTACCCAGTTAAATAATGCATTTCCGGAATAAGTAGCAAAGAAGGTCAAAATGATATATAGTTTTTAATAGCTTTTTGTTTTATTTTATTTTTTCGAATGATAATCAGGATAATTCTTTTACTTTAGGTTTAAATTTTCCCACAATTCAATTCCTCTATACCTCAAGACTTTTTACCTGCTGACGTTCGAACGCGAGATTAAAAATATACTGCGTTATGCTTTATTCTAGTATTGTGACTGTAAATTTTGGTGAAATCATCGAAACAGTCATTGAGAGCTGTTTTAAATTTCTTGTGATAAAGTTGATATATGTATTTGGTTAGTTCAAATTCAGAAATGTCATCAAATTTCAAAAAATTTAAGGTTTTGCACATAGAAGTCAATGGAAAGTATTTGCTACAACACGTTTTTGTAGGACTTAATTAGCTTCACATTGAGTTCTTGCTGTTGCGAAGACGTTTTGTTTGCCGTACCCCATGTGACTATACCATATTGAATACGACTGTAAATGAGCGTGTAATACAACATACGTAGAGTCTTCCGGTCTAAGAAGTTTCTCACCGAGACAATGCAAGGAATGAAAAGATGTAAAATTTTACTCTGATTTTCCAATTAACATAATTTTAATGTTTTTTTTAGGGTTGTGCCTTGGCTTAAAAACTTCAAATATTAACTAAAACTTTAAACTACATATGAGCTTGCTGAGGAGTAACCTCTTTGAATGACCAATGCAGATATCAACAGATTTCAAAAAAAAAAAATTGCGCCCTAGCTTAAGCCGTTCAAAAAATTGACTTTGGAGGGTCCAATTAGGAGGTTTCCGACGAGATGGTACCCCAAGCCATGTCAAAATATTTGTTTCTTAAACATCTACTGATATAAAAAAAAACTTGCTCTCTAAGTTAAGCCATTCAAAAAATTGAGTTTTGGAGGTCCATTTAGGGGAGCTCCCCGGGAAATGGTACCCCTAAACTATGTCAAAATATTTGTCTGTTAAATATCTACTGATATAAAAACAAACTGGCCTTCTAGCTTGAGAATTTCAAAAAAAAAAGATTTTGGGGGGGTCCATTTCGGGGGGTTCCTGAGGGATGGTACGCCCAAACCATATCAAAATATTTGTCTTTTAAATATCTACTGATAAAAAAACTGCGCCCTAGCCGTCGAAAAAGAGACTTTTGGGGGGTCCATTACGGGGGGCTTCAGAGGGGATGGTATCCCCAAACTATGTCAAAATATTTGTCTGTTAAATATCAACTGATATAAACAAAACTGGCACTCTAAGTTAAGCAGTTCAAAAAATTGATTTGGGGGGGGGTCCATTTGGGGTAGGGGTCCCAGAAGGGGGAGTGGTACCCCCAAACTATGTCAAAATAGTTGTCTGTAAATATCCACTGATATCAAAAAACTGGCACCGCTGGCACCATAGATCAAGCCGTTCAAAAAAGTAATTTTTTGGGACCTCACTTTGGGGGACCCCACTTTGAAAAGTAGCCCCAAAATATTTTGGGAGACAAAATTGCGTTTGCAGCTCAACAATTTTACACAAAAGTCAGATATCGATGTTGTGTGGTTTAGAAGAATAGCGTACAAGATTTAGGAAGAAAAGAAAGGAAAAAAAGATAAAAATCTCATTGCGGCCAAAAGTGGGTTGGTAGGGATGGAAGGGTATCTTAAAACATTGTCACGAAACTGTAACAAATCTAAGTTGATGATAGCGGTTACCGCGAGGGGAGCCCAACGGTTCTTCACACCAAGTTTCTGAAACTGCCCGATCGGAAGAAGACCACAGCCACAATCCGTTGATTAGATAAATGTATTTGAAGATATGGTGGGTAAATTAATATCAGGCAACTTAAAGATGGAGCAAATTTTTACTGAAATTATCCCGGTTGACTTCCAACATAAAGGTATTAAAACGACCAAAATTAAATAGTGAGCATTGTTCAACACCAGATTAAAGAATGAGCTCAGGCCCAATGGGGAACGTGTAAAACACTTGAAAAAAGTTATCACCTGATGATAATCATGGAAATGCAAGGATGAGAAGTGATTAATGCAAATTAGGACTAAAGGCAAACACCTGGGAAGGAAGCCAGAGGCGTTCGCAGGGGGCAGGGCAAGGGGGGCACTTGCCCCCCCTGGATATTCAGCTGTGAAGTATTTTTTATGTTCAAATTTGCAAAATAAGTCTAAATTCATCTACTTAAACTAAGAAAACAACTCTTTGTGAGCTGTTTTATCTTTTTTGCTTTGGTGCAGAGGGCGAGGGCAAGAGGAACAGAATTGCCCATTTTACGTCAGTTATCATAATGCGTTTTCTTAAAAGCGAACGTCAGCAATACTCTAAGATTAAACATTAAGGTGTTTGATTAAACATTCAATATCAAACGTACTGTAGCATCTTATTTGAGCCCTTATCAGGATCTAAGTACAATACAGCGTTTAATATTTCAAATTTACGCTGCGCTAAAATAAACACCAAAAAATTAATTACTCCGCCATTAAATTAATTTTGCTCAGAAACCAAAACCAAAGTTATAATCAAAAGCGTAATTAAGGGTGCTTTCCCTTTGCATTGGCCTGTAAATCAAAGGGTACAATAAGCAAAATACCAAAATTTTTGCTCTTCTGTGGCAGTCTTTTGCAGTAATATGGCCTCTAAAGTGGTCCAAAGCCACTCTTAAAAGATTTATTATTATTATTATTTTGTTGTTGGGGGGGGGGGGGGGGGGGATAATTTATTTGTCAAAAAAACAGCATACAAATTAATTGATAAAAACTCCAAAACATGGCTAAAACTAAGCGGTCAAAATTGATCGCTTAACAACGTAAGCTTCATAAAAAAAGAGTATAGGGGGGGGGGGCTATTCAGCATTTAATTTCAACAAGTTTTGAACTTGACCTATGAGCAACGTGGGGATTTGAAGGGACTGAGCTATTCAATTCTTTTAAATGCCTTTCAAATTGTATCAATTTAGTTTTTTAAATGGCTCTAAAAAGATGCAAGGCTTTATTTGAATAGCGTTAAAATGGCATTTTTTCCCTAAAATATCACAAACATTGCCTAGCAGCTAGGGTTTTGACCTAAGATCCAGGTCTGTGATATGCTTTGGTTGCACCTGTTTGCTTGGCACGCTGCCCCGAAGGATTTTGCAAAAAATTTCAATCTTTAGGTTATTCAAGCCCTCTCACCCCCCTTAAAAGGGGTGAAGCATCCAGCTGGGATTATGTGCAAAAAATAAACAATAATCTAAAACATATCTCCACCGAATTTCGCCAGTTTACGTCTTAGTGTTTCTGAGATAATTGATTTCAAAGCAAGGAGATCTCCCCAACAATGTTGCCAATTAAAATTTCATTCTTCTTAGAATAATGTTTATAGTAATCTTTCACATTGGTTTGAAAGTTCCTAAATGCCAGACTTATGCATGAATTAGTGTTGCAACAGAAATACTTCTAAAATTTAAATAGTATATCCCAATTCCTCGAAACTTATTTTTCAACTGGCAACACTGTCGGGGGATCTCCCAACTTTGAAATGAAATATCTCAAAAACCATAAATCGTAGAAAGCTGAAATTTAGCGAAGAAATGTTTTAGATGTTTTTTTAATTTTTGCCCATAATCCCAGCTGGATGCTTCACCCCCTTTAACAAAATTCAGATTGCAGTCAGTGAAGCAACTAAGGAAGCTAAGGGAGCTTAGCTTCCCCTTATCCAAGTCACTTGAAAAACTTAACTTACATACAGTAGCGTAACAAGGGGTTCGGAGGGGGGCTATAGCCAGTACTTAAATTGTAGGGGGGACGCGGGGGAACGCGTGCCCCATCGAGAGTTAGCGTCCTCCCATCGAGATTTGAGCGCTGGATGATCAGACAAAAAAGAGCCAGCCAGCACGAATAAATCCTTCAAATTCCGGCCGAATATAGTCCCAAATTGTGGAGAAGATCTTTTTTTTTTGGTCTTCATCTGATTTCGGGAAAACATTTCAATTTTCGGCGAAGACCGTTTTTTGTTTTTGTTTTAGGTCTTCATTTAATTTCGGCGACGGAATTACGTAATTTCCACTAAAATATTTTTGCATGTCTAATGCGTTTGGCCAAGGCTGCAAAAGCGTCCCCCCATGCAAAATTTTACAATTTAAGTACTTGCTATATAGTCCCCCCAATGGCCTGTCGACCAAAATGCAGAATGAGGAAAATACCACGTTTTAGCTCTTCTGAGACTGTTTTTAGCACTGAAATGGACTAAAAAGCGATTTCAAGCATCGTTTGAAGCATATATTCAGTGGGGCTAACTTGACAAAAATGAAACTCACAAATCAATGAAAACAAAAAATTACCAAAAATAAGCATTCAGATTGATCGCTAGTGAAAATATGCTGATTGCTGAACATAGGTTCATCAACAAATATAAACTCAGCAATAGGGAGAGGGGGAGGGCTATTCAGCATTAGTTAATTACCAATCACTTCCATCAAACATCTTTCTATCAGCCCCTCCACCAATTATTTTTCTTCATATAATATAGAAGAAATAGATTACTCCGTGTGAGTTTTATTAAGCTATAGGATTTTGTTATTTACCAGCTTGTAAACAAGAGAACTAAAATTTTACCATTAGCTCCTCCCACATAGCCCATTCACGCAACCAGTTTAATCGTGCTTGCACTGCCAATTTCTATGCCACGTTTTAAAAACAATTTTTAATCAAAAGTTTACTTTAATCAAAATAGCTCTAAAATCAAGATATTTTTGAAAAAAATGCAAAATTTTCCAGCGCTGGGGGCTCCACCCCCAGACCCCCGTGCCACCGACGGCTGGAGGCTTTGCCCCCAGATTTCCAGCCTCCGGTAGCTTGGGGCTTCACTTCCAGACCTCCAATGGTATTCTGAAGCTGGGAGCTCCGCTCCCAGACCCTCCAAGCAAGCCCCCATTGAGAATTTCTGGCTACGCGCCTGCTCACATATGCGAATGTTAAAACGTGGTCTGAATTTCATCTAGGCTACGCATAAAGAGGGCTGAAAGGGCTGGGCAATTTAAGAATTTCAAGTAAATTCTTATTCTAAGCAGCTTTGTTGTTTCCAATGGGCTCAAAAAAAACGTTCGAAATGTGATCTAAATGACGTTAAAGTGGTTATTTTTTCTGAGAAATTGCGAAAATCGCCCAGCGACTGGCAGCTTTGCTTCAAGACCTCGTCCATAACAAACTTAAATTGCATCAGTTTGCTCAACATGCCGCCCAAATTGCAACATCTTTTGAACAGTATCATTTTAACTATTGGTTCCAATTCCTTAGCAAAATCTTGGTTGTAACTGTAAGATTTTATTTCATCCAGTAGATAATGGGTACTTCGCTTGCCCTCCATGAAAAAATTTCTGCGGGCACCTCCGAAGGAAGCTTGTCAGATACGTCATGGATTAAACGATAGGCACTTTGACTATGTGATTCTGGAACAGGCATATAACCAAGTGAAATATTTTTTGCCGTACTTAAGCCGTATTTGGCTGAGACCGCTTTTTAAGCCAAACTTATTGGGCATCTAGTCCTAAACCAAAGTCACGAGACTAATTGCCTCAAAATTTGGTACAAACATACAACTTATTTATCTCAAACTGCTGTCAATATTTCATATAGCCAGACAATAGACTCTTGGCCTGACTAAACCGTTCTCGAGTTATAAGCTAAAGTCTGAAACTTCGCTTTCAATAGTTTGAAAATGGCCGAGTAAAAACAAAGGAAAACGCGACGCGAATGTCTGTCGTTCCAATAATATACATAATTCCGCTAGGTAACAGCAAAGAGTTATCATTGTTCAAATCAATACCGGTATCAACTAGCGTTAGATCCTTGACAACGCACGGTAGCTGATGCTCTGGTAGTGGTAGATTACTTTTACGGATTTAAATGTTCGAGTTTTATTCGAATTAGAGTTAAGATTCATGGTCTTGAAGTGTTAAATCTACGATTAGAATTTTGGAAATACGATTAAATTAAAAACAATTTCCTACTGTAGGCTACATTAGGGCCTAAAGTGTATGGTGAAATACCGTACTACAGTAGGCCTACTTTATACGGTAAGCCTACACCCATAAAGATAACAATTGACTGATTCATTATTGACATTCAATTGGCTCTTGGCCTCTTTACCTTTTGCCATATTATATCTTTTTCTCTGTTAGTATTATTTGTTAGCTTAATAGTATTCTAAACTGAAAGACTGGCATGCACCTGCTGGATTCACATTCAGCTCTGATGTTCAGGTTACTGGTTGTGTTACGGTTAGGATTGATAGTTTTGGGTGAAAATTATTTAAAAAAGGTAGATACAAATATGCATCAACCATGTAGATAGTATACCAACAAACCAAGCTGCGTTGGATTTCTTTCATTAAAAACTTAGCTAGACAATAAGACATAGACTCAACATTGGTAAATTTAGAATAGAACAAAAATGTAGGCTACTACTGGTAAGTCTGAAGTAGGCTAATCTAAAGCATAATAATCATGCTGAGATTTCGAATCCATGCAGTCACTTGAAATCTTGTCTATAAGAAGTAGGCTAACAGTGTTAAAAATGACAGATGAACAAATATCATTCGAACGTCGAAATTATTATGATGGGGAAACTTTAAATCAAATGAGGCATGGATATGGAGTTTATGTTTATGAAAATAAATTTTTCCGATATGAAGGAGATTGGGTTAAAGGAAAAAAACATGGTAATTGTTTTTTTATACAATTAGTTTGCATTGCTTTTTTATTGATTATTGATCTGTGGATAAATTACATGTACCACAGTCGAAACTGCCATTTTAGATTTTTTTATTTATAAAAGTCAATCTGCAGTCAAATAGTTTTAACTGGTACCTTTACTCAATAACCAGTGATATCAAAAAATGAAACTGAAATTTAAAGGCAGTGTCTGCTGCACCGGCCCGGTTTCCAACATCTAATCGCTGCTGCACCGGCGGGGGCGGTCGTGTTCTTTTGCTGTTCAATTTACTATCTCTCAGGCTGGCATCGCTGCCCAAACCCTAACTCCAATAAGATTTTAGAGTAAAAAAAAGACCTTTTAAGTAACGAAGCTCTCTAGCGCTATTTTTAATAAGCGTGTCCTGCGGGAATCGATATCCTAACCCTCGCCGTTGGAGTCGAGCATACTAATCACTACGCCATCAGGGCTTCACATGCGATTTGTCAAATTGCTGTATTTAAATCGAATCAATGCAAAAAACGCAATCCTGTGCACCAGCGATTTGATGTCCGAAACCGGGACGATGCAGGAGACACTTCCAAATTTAAAATGCTGGTAACTGGTTGCCTTGCAGGATTTGACTATATCTTTAGAGGGAAATATTTAAGTGAGATAGGGATTACAATCATGCAAATCATAATTGCTTGTTTTGTCTTCAATATCTTCTGCATGTTTTAATATCTGATGTTTTGTCGCTACTTCTTTTTTCGGACTTTGCATGTTATTTTTGTGTTATAATCAATGCATTCGCTATTATTGTGGTGGTCAATAATAAAATGAATGAATGAATGAATGAAAAATATCTTTAATTTTTGTTGAAAAGTAAGCTTAGAAATGGGATTTATTGTAGTATTTGGCAGTTTAGTCATTACCTTAAAAACTTTGAAATAGTGAAAAACAACATGATGTTAGTTTAAAATGAGAATTTTCAAGTACTTGAGATGGAATTTTTTAAGGACATGGAAAACTTTTAATGGCTGATGGGAGCTATTATGAAGGTGAATTTAAAGATGGTGAAATTGATGGTCATGGTTTTCGTAAATGGCAACACAGTGGAAATTGTTATTCTGGAGAATTTTGCAAGTATGCTCTACTAAATTACTTTTAGTGAATGGAATTAAATACCATTAGTTCTTTTCATTATTTCTGTTTCAGTTTTAAAAGTCAAATACAAATCTGTTGGAGCTAATTGCTAATGTTATCCCTTCTTGGCATAGAGTCGTTTAGTTTCCAAAGTATTTAAGCATTTGCAATATTTAAACCAACAAAATCAGATGCCTCACTTTAAATACTTTTTTTTACATGATGGAATAGTTTTTTGAAAATATGAAGCATTTTTATCACTGTTTATACTTAAGCAGCAGTTCTTTAGAATAACTGCGGCTTTGAATTGGATCGACTTATAAGTACATTTCTATGGTTGTAGTCTTTTAGGCTTGACTAAACATCGCAATATTGAAAGTAAACTTTATGCTAGCTCATTAATGATATTCTTATTAGAGGTGAAATGCATGGACACGGAGTGATGAATTATGTTGATGGTACTCAGTATCAAGGAGAATTTTATAAAAATCAACGCCATGGCACTGGAATTTTAAAAGGGCCTGGAAATGAAATTTATGAGGGTTCCTGGTACAAAAACAAAAAGCATGGACAGGGTGTCCAGACATATGAGTGAGTAACAATGGAACTGCATGAAATGAGCTAATGACTAATAAGTATGAAAATCGTAGATTTAGAGTTTCAACAGTATCAGATCTTTGTTTGGTCCTTCTTAGACCAATGCAAATTTTGTATGATTGGTAATATTGCAGTATGTTAGTGATCACTAAAAGCAGTCCAAGGTTTGAAGCATTTAAAATTAAGAAGAAATTGCTAATGTTGAAGTTTAATCTTTTAGTAATGGGGATGAATATGAAGGAGATTGGGTTTTGGGGAAACGCCAAGGACATGGGGTGCTCAACTTTTTTGATGGAAGTGTTTATGAAGGACAATTTTGGGCCGACATGTTTAATGGTGAAGGTAAACATAATTAGTTTTGTTAGAGTAGTTCTGGTAGCTACTTGATAATTGGAATGCAGTAAATCTATTCAAAACCTGTTTATGGTAACAAACAATTTCAATTTAGCAGAGGACTTTCATTAATCAACGGTTGGGTTGTATGCACCCTTCAAACGTAAAACAAATCAAATCTTTCATTACACTTGCTATATTATGTTGAAAGCACGTACCGGTAATTAGTTTGCGAGGCCCATCTCTGCATCATTGCACCCAGGCAGCACAGCTCCTTTCAAAGAAATGTTGCGGCAGTGGCAAGCCATTGGCAACAACGTGTTCAATTTGACTGGCCCAAGATTTAAACCTCGGACCTTGCACTCCAGAGAAGAACACATAACTGCTTGACCAATTGGTCGGTACCTTCAAAAGTAGCCAATTGAAATGTTACTTTTTACATCTGCATTTTTTTAAATTTCTGGTAAAAAGTAATTATTTTGAGTCAATTTTTTATTGACACTTGTGTTCTAAAAAGTATTTGACAACAGTAAGTTAGGAGATCAGAGCAACCACAAACGTGATATCAGTTGGCAAAATGTGTTAATCATCGATTCTAATTTTGTGCCTCTAATTTTTGCAACGTTTGAGCACTTCAAGCTAAAATTTGCTATAATTTTCAGGGACAATGACACACATAAGCGGTGTGGTCTATGAAGGACTGTGGCGAAATAATGAACCTGAAGCTCAAGCTTCGCAGATAGTGATTGATTTGCCTGACAAACAAACACATATTGAAGTTGTTCAAGGAAAACGCTTTTCGCTGCAGTTAAAACTGACCACACGTGATGGAAGCTTAGCAACAGGTAAATTAACTTATTTTTATGTTTGTAGGAGAAGTTGCGTTTTAATTTGCTGTATTACCTTCTACAGTACAAGCTGGAAGTCTCACTGTAATCAGATTTAATAAAATTAATGACTAAATTTTTCTGACTGCTGACTTCTAAGTTCCAACACCAATCAATAAACGGATTTTTAAATTTTAATGTTCCGGTAAGGTATAGTTGATTTTGTCGACATTTACAAATTACCGTATTTATTCGAGTATAAGTCGCACCCCATTTTTGACATGAAAAACAGGACAAAATTTGTTAAACATTATTCATTCACTGCAATCTCATAACAAAAAATTAAAAACTATCAAAGTCATCTCTGCTATCACTGTCTTCAAATAGCCCTGTTTACCTCTGGATTCTGGAACATCCTCATCAGCATCCGATGAGGGTGGCAAGTGATGCAACGCAACATGACTTGTGTAGTTAAGTGATAACTAAACATGTTAGAATGTGAAAAAAAGGTGAGAGCATTAAAAGTGCAACGCTACTTGCGTGGAAGGCAGTAAGTGATATGATCGTGTGAAAGGAGACAGCGCAGAAATTGATAGCAAGGAAATACCTTAAAAAATTTTGTATAGCATACAATGCACTTCATGTATTCGTGTATAAGTCGCACCTGACTTTTTGGGTGATATTTTGGTACAAAAAAATGCGACTTATATTCGAATAAATACGGTATATCAAACAATACCAGCAGACAAATACAAATAACCGACAAATGTTTTCGTTATTGAGTGAAATGCAGTTCCGAAAAATATGCTATAATAGCTTGTTGTTGGAAATTTACGGAGTTTCTGGAAAAAAATTATTTTTGGATATTCCTTGCAACAACTCGCAATATGATTGATTTTTGGAGCAGGATAGCAGGCAGTTATGAAAAGCTTCGACAAAAAAATAAGCCAATTTTAAATGCAGACTTTTTTAATTTCCTTTGATCTTATTCAAATTATCTCGAACAATGGTTCTCAACCTACGCTGCGCGTACTGCTAGTGGAACGCAAAATAACTGTCTTTCAGGTGGTACGTGAGAAACTTCCTTTTTTTCAAAAAGCATAAATTCGCAGCTTTCTAGGACTAGGTTTAATATCTGTTTTTTTACACAAATTAATTTTCCTGAAGATTGCAGGAGAAAGAGCTTGAAAGTTTGGATTTGCCACGCAACTAAACAAATTTACAAATGACGCCAGCGATTCATCAAGTTATTCTGCAGGAAATGGTTTACTTTGACAGCACAAGATGCCTACGTGGTACGAGATCGTAAAGGTTGAGAACCACTAATCAAGAATTTAGTATTCGTTTAAATCCAAAAATGCAATTTTATGACTTCTGCAGACGAACAAGGACGTGAATTCAAAATTTCGGCTGGCTACAAATTTGTTCAGTTACCGAAAACTTCTCCAAGCCAATCCATTCTTGAACTTATAGAAGATTTAGAAGCGAAGCCAGTGACTACGCCGTTGTAAGTTGCCATTTTTGTTAAACATTTGAAGCAATTCTTTTTTTTAAAATTGTGATAGTATGCCTACTTAATCAATAGGTTTCATTCTAGCTACTGCGTCTACTTTTATTGATTTTTATCGAAAGAGCTAAATGTTTATGTTCGGCAAAACTGAGTATTGATAAATTCTAACTTTCTGTACTTTTTTGACATGTGTTGGGAGGGATTTTTTTTTATTGAGATTGCTCTTGATACTTTTTATGCTTCTGTCGCTATGGTTTCGGGCGACACTTTGCGGAATCAAAAAAATCGTGGTTATTTTATTGTTTGCGTAATCGAAAGTAAACCTACGTCACTAGGGGTTGAAACGATTATCTATTATAGTCTTTTATCCAGACGTGGAGATAGCACACTAAGGTGTTGTTAATTGTAGTAGGATCAGTACACGTGATGTCCTTGTGAGCTGAGGAATAATTTCACTTCAGGAATAATTTAAAAAACCTTCATTGTTTGCAGTGGTTACGATGTGCTGCCTTACCCTGTTGTAGAATGTGTCAAGGATATGGAAGATACAGAAGAAACCATAATGAGAAGAAAATTTCGACATACACCTGGGTAAGAAAGTACACAGCGTCATGAGCTGCCAAAGAAACGATACCCAACGCGTGAAGCAAAATGCACTTTCAACAAAACTAAACGGTTGTAGGCATCCATCAGGGTAACTTTGCTCTAGCTATCCCACTTCAGGTGGCCATAGAAAGAAGTTGGTAGATTTCTTAAGCTGCTGGCTATCGAAGATCAGTAAATTATTGGATAACTTTTGTAAAAGCAGTTTTGTGTCTAGTATGGTTAGGTCGAATATCAATAATTTTCACCATCCGGATAACGGATATATCCGTATGATATGGAATTTAACTAACCGATTAGACGGATAACATCCGCTAATACGTTAGACAATCGATTTCACGAAATTTCCATGAACGACTATTGTTTAGAACAGGGGTCGGCAACCTTTAGATGCTGCCGGGCCAAAAACAAGCTCAATAATTGGCCGCGGGCCATAAACAAGGTTTCCACTAAATCTGGACGAAAAAATACGCAAAAATGTTTATGTTGTTACGTCAAGTCAACGAAATTGTTGATGTTGTGTTTGTTAATGAAAGTTTAGCTAAGGTAAGTAGTCAAACACATAACTTAACTACTCGTGAAGAAACGGAAATGCAAAAGGACATTCATTTACTGCTACTGTCATAACTGTAATAAAATGTTGATCTGAAAGTTTATTAAGGTCACGGACGTCAAAAACATAAAAAACAAACTCGTATAGAAATTAAAAAGCACTCTTTATTGAGAGCAATAGATTCAGTAGCGTAGCCAGGGAGGGCTAAAGCCCCCCATTGGCCTGTCAACCAAAATGCAGAATAAGAAAAATACCCCGTTTTTAGCTCTTCTGAGACTGTTTTTTGTCCTGGAATGGACTAAAAAGGGATTCAAAGCATCTTTTGAAACATATATTCAGGGGGAGGGGGCTAATTTGTCAAATATAAAATCACAAATCAATAAAAACTTTGAAAAATGCCCAAAATTATCAAACAAATTTGATCGCTAATGTAAAAATGCCAAACATAGGTTTTATCAACAAATATGTTATTACAAACTCAGGATTAAAGGGGGAGGGGGGCTGTTCAGTATTAGGTAATTAACAAGCACTTCTCTCAAATATCTTTCCATTAGCCCCCTCAATTACTTTTCTTTATAAAATATAGTCGAAATAGATTACTTCGTGTGAGTTGTATTGAATAACATGATTTTGTGATTTACCAGCATGTAAACAATAAAACTACAATGGTATCATTAGCCACCTCCCACACATTAATGCAACCAGTTGAATCGTGTTGCGCTGCCAATTTCTATGCCACGTTTTAAAAACATTATTTTTTTATTCAAATAGCCCTAAAATTAAGCTATTTTTGCAAAAAAATGCAAAATTTTCGAGTGCTGGAAGCGAAGCCCCCAGAACCCCGTGCCTCTGGCGGCTGGAGGCTTTGCCCCCAGACCTCCAGCTTCCAGCAGGTGGGGGCTTCGCCCCCGAGCCCCATTGGCGTCCGGCAGCTGGGGTCTCCGCCCCCGACCCAAAATCAGCCGCCCCCATTGCGAATTTCTGGCTGAGCGCCTGAATAGATTCCGTGAAAATCAAACAAGTAGGTCTTCCTAGGTGATTTACAAAAACGAAACGTTTTCCCACGCTACTTTAAAAGCTTTGAATTCCCCATCAACTCTTCTACGTTTTGGCAGCATTTTAAGATTGCCAAAATAAATTATAAAGGCTATGTTTTCTAGCTATTAACTAAAAACAAAACAGTACTTCAGTTATTATTAAAGTAAACTGCTCTGTGGCAAGCAAATACATTAGAAACCATGTAACTGCAATTCCTGCAAAAACGCTCGCTCTCCGTGTTTTCGTTGGTCAAGGTGCGAAATGCTTGAAGCGTGACTAAATTTCTTTTTTCTTTTTTCGCCGGTCTTCAACAGAATGAAACACGGAAATGCTTCCTGTCAAATCTATTGTGTCATGCAAGCGTTTAGAAGTGTGGTTTCAGTTCAATTAAATAGTGATCACCAAACGTCTGTTTGCTACACTATTTGTCATAATTACGTAAAGAGTTCGCGGGCCGGATAAATACACAATTTCGAAAAGAGGCCACGGGCCGGATAAAATGTGTCGGCGGGCCGGATTTGGCCCGCGGGCCGCAGGTTGTCGACCCCTGGTTTAGAACATCATTATACAGTTATTTTGTGCGTATACGCACAAGCGTGGTACGAGTGAATATGAAAAATCACCTAGATTGAATGTAACTATTTCTGCTACACATGAAGCTTCGTTTTGAATGCAACTGCATGAAACACAAATCTACTTCGTTCACAACATCTTCATGTGGATGAATGATGAACTGAAAACGTCCATTGTGTTCACGAAACTCTTCTTCAAAGTTTAAACGATCAAAATAATTAACGTATTAACAATTATAAAGCAAAAAAAATTATAGAACAAGTTTGTTTTGACAATTTGGCTATAAAAAAGTTTGAAATGTGACAACATAGTCAACTTAAATTTAATTGAGAGCCTTTATCAAAAGACCCACATTTAGCTGGCGTGCCATAGGTTCCCAACAGAGTTGTAAACGGGCCGACTAGTTTAGGCCCGAACCCGAAAATATAAGCCCGAACCCGAAAACTAATTTAAAGCCCAAATTATGCCCGAAAAAAAAACAAACGAAAGTTAGGTCTGAAAAATATAGCAATGTTGCTAAAGTAATTTGATTTTGTTTTTGTTCACCTAAGACAAAAAGTACGTCTCAGGCCCGAATTAAGCCCGAAATTTTTGTCAACTTAAGGCCTGAACCCGACCCGAAAAGCCCGGCCCGACTTACAACTCTAACTCCCAACCCTTGCCTACAGACTTGACCTTGCTATGCGAATGTGGTCTTGTTTTAAAATAATCAATTTTTTTGCTTTATTTTTTAATGTAACAGTAGAGTTTAGTTTTGCATTTTACGAGCAGTTGAAAGCAAATATTATAGCTAATAGAAATGTGAACAAATAGGGAGTCAGTCTCCGTTATTCACGTAACAAAGGAAGTTCAAACTTAATACAACTCGTAAAACTATGGCAAAACGCATTAGCAATGATGTTCTCTTATCCGGTTAACCGCAGAATTATATCCGTATATCAGATAGTAAAAAAACTCCCGGTTGGCTGTTAACCGGTTAATCGATATCTGGATAATCCAACACTAGTGTCTAGTTTTGTATCATGAGTAAAAAATAAGTTTAGTAGTCTGACTATTTTTTGTCACTAGTGATGTGATTTACGAATCCAAGCAAGGATCTCAAACCAGTTTAAAACCGGACGATGTTCAACCAGACGCCGTAGATGAGAATGAGCTTAGTTCTTCATATTCCGGTAAGGGTTATCCATTACTATAATATAGTTCAATAAAGTATAATTTTGGAAAGGGACTTTGATGATTTCTCGAGACCAGCCTACACTGCCCAAGAGCTTGTAATTGTGTGATTTTGATATGCCTGACGTGCATAAAATGTGAAGATATACTTTAAAAAAACAAAAATTTGTCTGTATTGTTCGAGAAGAAAAATGATAAAATTATTGCGAGCGTAAGCAGGTTCTGCAACCTACTCTATCGACAAATATACTGATTAAGAAAAACTGGAATCTTAAGCCGAGAATTCAACGTTTTTTGTAACAGGGAGCAAGCATGACATCAGTGATTTAGACGTAGATGCAGAAGAGGACTTGGGACAGATAACTGGACGTTTGCCTCCTCCTGGAACCCAGAGATCAGCTTCTGATGGGAGATTTGAATACACTGATCTTTTGCTTCCTTCTGCCCCTCCAAACTATCGTCCTTTCCTTCAAGAAGACGAGGTATTGTCTACCCACTCAAGTACCCCTACTGGGTCAACTTCTTCTCTAAGGCGTGCCGCTAGGGGTTCCTCGGTTTCTGAAAAGGTGTGTTTTTGCATGTCGCCACCTGTAGTCCTTAGACCGTAGCTCAAGTCATTTATCTTCAATAAAACTATTACGCTAGAGCAAAACGTAGTAATTCACTTTGACTTGGTTCTTTAGCATCACGTTAAGGTACTAAAATTATCAAAAAATTGTTAATAAAAACTTCGGTAATCGATAATTTCTACTTTTGAAGGTTTTAGTTTTACGGTAACCGGTTAGGTTTAAAATATGGTGTTTACCGAGTACACAGAAGGTTTAAATTATTAACTAGTTACAGACTACCACAATTTAACATGCCCCAACAGTCTGTTTCGCTCTTGTGAGCTCTTCGGGGGCTAAAGTTTAATATAGTCTTATTCAAATAGAATTCTATTTGAATAAGACTATATTAAACTTTAGCTCCCTGAAGAGCCCACAAGGGCGAAACAGACTGTTGGGACATGTTAAATTGTGGTGGTCAGTAACTAGTTAATATTTCGCTCTGATTCGTCATCGAGCTCTTTCTGGTTTGCCGACCCCAATGCAAGCATTGAAGGTTTAAATTAGATTTATTTGAAAAAAAGTTGCTGTAAAATCAACCTTCAAATTCTTTCAATTTAAAATTCCAAAAAAAGCATAAAGTTAATTTTGTTACTCCAGTTTATTTTTTTTCACTATGAAGTTCATTTTCTCACAATAACTTAGCAAGTTATTTCAACCAACAGTAACCGCATTACATAGCAGCTTAACGGCTCTGACTACATTTCTTCGTAGTTTGAATCATTTTCTCGGTGGAATCGATCTAATAAATATTTTTATGCAGTAGACACTGTGTCAAGGCTTTGGATACTGATGAGCATTATCACTCTCCTTAATGAACGTAGAGCATGGTTGGCGATTTTTTTGCATGTGTTGTAGTTTTGCATGTTACTAAATCTTTCACGCTCACTATTTCGAGTAAATTTTCTTTGCTCAATTTTTCTTGTTGTTGTTTTACCTGGTGAGTTTTTTTGATTGTGGTAGAGTGTGATACCTAAAAGTATTTGCATACTTTAGTATTTTTTTAATTGTGAAAACTGAAAAAACATGTTTGTTCAAAAATTAAAAAGCTTTGCTTGCCACTAAGCTCAAAAGTATAAGAAAAAGCTTGTTGTTGTAATTGCATATTTATCCTCCTGTAATCAAACAACGTTAGACGCTAACTTATGGATGACCCGCACATTCTTCATTGCTAAAGTACTTCGTGTTTGGAGGGATCCTCACTAGCGTAGGAGTTTTCAGTGATTCGAATTATGCTTCTTTGGATATCTTCGAATTCTTGTTCACTGAATTTGCTTCTTGTTCAAAGCCACCAAGCAAAGATAATGATCATAAAGCGCCTTATCCAAGGACGCAACAACGTGACCAGGGTCAGGATTGAACCCAATCATGCGATCAGGGTCGTCGAAAAACGACGCTTTTGCCCTCTTGGCCATGTTGCCGATAAATCATGTATATATGTTTAGTATGAAGAAGCATATTTTACGATTGTTGATATTCAATTTAGCAGTTTTATTCTAACCGGACATCTGGTTCAACCAGGAGACCTGTTTGTTACAATAAAGTTTCGGACACAAAACTAAAAATCAAAATTTTATCGCAACCTGGCTTAATTACGCCGAAGCGTAACAATTAGCGAGCCAATCGCGTTCATGCTTCTGGGCTAAGCAGCTTTCGATTCCATATTTTGCATAGATGCTGCAACAGTGGCAAGCCGCTTTTTGCGTATGACGCTGTCGTAGACTATTTCGACCTGGTCTTCACTGTGCGTAAAATCATGAACTTACGAGCGTATCCTTAGGTTGTTTTAACCAACTGGCATCTTCTATGCTGGTAAGGAAATGCGCCGGGCGTATCGAGTTTCTGTTCAAATTAAACTAAAAATACGCTCTTACGCACACGATTTTACGCCCAGTGTAGATCGGGCCTTAGAAGGTATGTCTCGTATCAACAGAAATAATGTCGATTCGTTCGACAAAACGCTAACATTTGGGTCTAATTTTACCGAACCAGTAGTTAAGCCTTTAGCTTTTCGTTCCAAATGAGAGAGTGGTTACTGTTTGCCAACTGGCCAATTGATGCGAATGTTTTATATTTTCACTTCACAGAAACGTTCCAGAGGAAGCCGAACTACTAGTGCAGCCTCGTCATCAAGTACAAGCATAACGGAGACCTCGAAAGGAGGGAAAGGTGCAAAGACCAAAGGAGACTCAGATGAAAAAGGTTCAAAACCAGGTGAGAGTTTTCCTTTTAAATTATTAATCGAATTGCTTAATGCGTATGACGTATGTACGAGAGGGTAATTTTTCAAAGGCTATGTATGGGTTGTGGTTTGTATTACAGTCTTGTAATTTTAGGGCACAATTGTTTGTGTTTATTCCTTATCACTAGACCCTCTGTAGATTGATTTTGAAGTTTTTGTTTAGTTGTTTTTAATGAAAAATAAACAGCTTATTTTTGCCACTCGTAACTGGGAAATTTCACTTCGTAAATTTTCGAAAACCTGATAGACAATTCATAGTCATATTTATTGCTACAATTGTGTCATGCTTAGCGTACCATTTTCAACTAGCCTGATCAATAATGAGTCACACTTTAAAAAAAACAACGTCTTATGTTTAAATCTTGATTTGGCAAGAGTAGTGTTAATACGGTGATGTTAATTATTGATGTGTATTATTGAAGACTATAGCTGAAACAACCAAAAATTTATACCGGTTTTCTTATACCGGTACAAGAAAACAGGTAGCTCAAGCTGTATGAAGTTGCTTGCAACATCGGTTAACATGAGCTTCGTGAAAGTATATCGGGTGTTAGTAACAGTCACAGTCAATATTTCAGATTGATCAAGTTCTCAAATGAGTAACAGGCAACCAAAAGTTGAGTTACAAAACAGCATATAGACTTGCTTTTTAGAGTATTTATATTTTTTCCAGCAGCACCTTGTTAGTATAGCCACTGTATGACCATATCTTGTATTGTTTTTCGATAAAATTTTTTAAAAACAAATTAATCTTTAAAATGAATTTTAAGAATCTATTAAGAAAGATTTTTTTATATCTATCACTATGTTTTTTATCTGCATCTTGTTCCCATAATCCTTGTGGTGAACTGTATCAAAGGCCTTTTTGATGTCTAAGGAAAAGTTAACGTTCGCAAGAAAGGGAGAGATGTGAAAAGCCGTGCCAAAGGAAAGTTAAGTCCTAGCAAAAGCTTTGTATCTTCTGAGATCACTGATTTATCATACCAGAAAGATGCAGAAGACTCTTTTGACAGTCTCTGTGAAGTGATGAATATGCTATACGCCAAGGAAGGTCAGTATTAAGTTAGTTGATAAGAAAGAGAATAGATTATTATTTCAATTGCTGCTTTTTTATTGTATAAAAACGGGTATTTTTGCCAGATAGATTTTGCATTTTTGTGGTACCGTATATATCTTTGTTTTTTTGCAATGGTTTTATCCTATATTCCGTATAAAGTCGTACTATGCACTTTTTAAGAAGAGACGATTCTTTGTAATGCCATCTAAGCTTAATGTTGTATCTTGGAACAACTAAAGCAATTAACTACAAGGATTTTATGGTTTGACTGGCTTAGCCGACCATTTTGGTGTGTTGTGCTAAGCAGCAAGCATATCAACTGTTCAGAATTCAAATCCCAACAGACGTCGTTATGAGAAAAGTCTTGTTACTACTTCCTTTCTCAAGTTCCATCCGTATAGAATAATAAATGAACTAAGCGCATCCAAATTTCAGTGCGTTGCATACTGAATTTTTATCTTTTGTCAAATTGTAATGTGTTGCATGCTGAATACTCATCTTTTGCAGCCTAATGACTGCACGTTTAAGTAATCTCAAAATTGAGTGAAGAGCCAACATTTGAGGGAACAAATTCATTTAACTGCTGATGATGTGATGAATCATGTGTCGAAACATTCGTTAAAAATGTTTACTCAAGTTTTGATTCTGCTTGATACTGAGTTTATTTTTTGTATTCATCATGTTTTCAAAAGAAGCTTTGTTTAGGTGACTATGTATTAATTATGGAAGAAGTTACCAACCCACCCTTTCTTGGGAAACATCTGCCTCCTGCTTTCGTTGTGGTCAAAGTCACAGCCCCAATCCGAAAAACTGGCAAAAAAGCAACTGGAAAAAAGAACTAAGCTACGGTTTAGAGGTCTTTCTTCCGTTAGTTCTGAGATTTAATGGTTTATTTTGCTTTTTCATCTCAGACAATATCGTTTTAGGTACAATATTTAAATGTTTAGTTTTAGCTAATAAATAACTGCATGGTTATTGCAGATCACTGTAATAACTGGTAAGTCGAGAAGCTTTGACAGTTTACTGTTACAATCTGGCTACACTCCTGTTGGTAATGAAACTAAAACATTCTACCCCTTCAAAGATTCTATATTGTGATTGCATAGAATAGATACGTTTTTACGTTCATTAGATGTCAAGTATATGCCAATCAAGGTAGCACCTTTCAACGTAACTTCTGCTACTTATTTAGTGAGTTTGTGCATGAATCCAGTGCATTGGTGATGTAGTACAACCAGTAAGTTGTTGCTATTTTTTGCTAGAACACTTTCTAAGCAAATGATATTCAATGCTTGCTTTTTGCTACGTAATTCAGTTAACGTGACTTGTTTTATTGCTTCTTATTTGGCTTCATTACGCCTTTTTACTAGACGACAATATGTTGTATTGTTATTTGATGTTTGTTGTTTCTTTTCTTGCAGCTTAACTCATTGGTTCAAGCTTTTTACTATTTTGCAGAATACACTTTATTTTGTTGAATACTGTAGTGTTGGCAAGAATCTTTAGCGTAATGAAAGATGTGCAGAGCTGATTCTGATATGAAATTACAAATTTCAATACAAACCATAAAACACTAAAGTAACAAAATATTTGAAACATTGATCAATCGACAGAAATAGAACAAAAATACTATTCATTATTACTTGATTTCTGAACATTATCAGTGCTGCATTTAGTTCAGGGTATAATATATGTTAAGTCATTATAATTTTGATTATCGTACCACACAGAAAATTATAAAAAAAACAGCAGCTAAAATAAATTTAAGTAAAATGAAAATTCTTAATTTCGCATGATTTTGTACAAATAAACAAACATTTGCAAAGTTTCCGAAGCACAATAATACAATGAGACTTGTAATAATTTAGATCTGAAACATACTTAATGTGAGGTTTTTAAGAGGTTAGTCTGATATTATTGTTCGTTGATATAAAATACTATTGAAAACATTTGGTAATAACTTCGCTTGGCCAATGCATGGGACAGATTATTGTATATTTTGACCAACCTATTAAATAGTTGTGAAAAGTTCACCTCTAAAGTCGTTTTTAAGCGCTACAAAATGCTACAAATCGACGACTTCTTTTTTGCACTTTTGTCGTTTTCAACATTGTACTTTCCTTCCATTATCTCCTCAAAGAGTCCAGTTTCCATGACTTCATGCTGCCACGTAATGGGGACCCTGAGAATTGAATATACATCGAAGTTTGCTGAGATTTTCAGCACACGCCCTCAAGAAAATTTTCCAAACTTTAGTTCTGGCTAGTCTGTCACAACACCAGTGGCGTCGCTACGGGGGGGCGGCCTGCCCCGGGTGTCACCATTTTGGGGTGACACCATTTTTTTTTTCTTTTGAGACCGAAAACCCTCTGATTGGTGGGCAAAGACCTTTTTTTTGGTCATCACATACTTTCAGCGAAGACTTTTTTTTTGGTTTTCACCTATATTTTGGCCGATAAAGGATGCCACCACGAAATCCCGCCCCGGGTGCCACCATTCTTAGCGACGCCTCTGCACACTGCACAGCACATAAGCAAGAATCGCTAATCTAGCAAATAGCTCATCACTAGCAGAGATTCAAATGCTTTCTGTTGGACTGGCAAGATGCTTTTGTGCGGTTAGTGATGCTGCGCTACTGTCTATAAGAGCGCTAGTACATGACTATGGAACACGGTTGTGCCAACTGTTAAAAATGAGACCTTTTGCCTGAAGCCCTGCAAGCAGTTGTAGACATCAAAGTGATGCTAGCTTTGCAAAATTTGCATACCTGCCAGTTGAAAATTGTTCATGAAATTTCTTATCTTCTTCATTCAGTTCAACCCCCTTTGCTTCGCTCATCGCTCTGTGAATTTTACACCAATTAGTAACAGAGATATACATAGAACATTGTTATATCCTTATTTAAAATTTTGACGTTTTTCTTAATCCTAAATTCTACCGTCTACCAACTTTTCATATTTGGTGAAGTCCGGACCCAAAATCGCAAAGATTACGACGTCGTAAGCGCTTTAAAACAAAGTAAACTTACGATGTCGTCACTCTTACGAAACGTAGCATAATATGGCCTCAGCTTAGTTAGCTTACTGGCGTAAAATTTGTTACAATAAACATATGCACTTGCATGCTTACAGTGCACTGGGTCTTAGGTGTAAGAATGTGGTTAATTTAAGTGATCTTACGCAATTGTAGATGCGTCTTTTGCATAAACTTTATTTGGATCTGGTATGAAAGGCGATGCAATAAGTCCAGCTTCTAATCTTTCCCAGTTTAAGTCGGAAAAATAAGGATGGCGTTTGATGGTTTCCGCTGACCTGCGAGTAAATAAGTTTGTTTGCTTATTTACATTTAGCAGTCCAGTACTAATACTATAAATGCGATGTCGGCTGGGTGTCTGAGAGGGCAGAGGCGTCGTTTTTACGGCGACCGTAATCGCACGACCTGGGTTCAGTTGATATTCTGGCCAGGTTGTTGGGCATTGGACAAGGTTCTTATGATTATCTCTGCTTAGTGGCTTCAAACAAGCAGCAAAGTTACTAAGAAGAAATTAAACGTCAAGCGCAAAACTTGGAAAATGGTCATTTTTTAAACGGCGCGGATTAATCCCATGGATAGCGTTACCGTTGCTTTCTCGTGATAGCAGACTGAATCAATCTATGGGAACGCATTGACTTTACGTCTATTCCTTCAAAGCCGCCAATCCGTCGCAGGTGAGATAGCATTCTTTCTTGCTGTAATGAACAAGGTATTCAGTTGCGCATTTTTTGAGATCATTTTCTACTGTTATATTGGGCAAAATCTTAAGATAACGTTCCTAGAGATCAATTTTTTTTGTTATGGTAGGCAAGACGGTCATTTACTGTGGAATCTTGAGAGTTGGCGTTTGAAAGCTGCTGCTTTAGCATTCGTTGCTTCAGTTTTTTCCACGACATAAAAAAATAACAGCTTTAGCATCTCCTTAGTCTGTTCACCTTTCGTCTCCTGCAAGTCTGTTATTGACTTTTTTCTCGAGTAGTTGATCAATAATATCGATTAGTGCTTCTGGATGAGATCTTTTGTAACTGTGACGACCTTGAATAGTTTTGGTAACTGATCCATCGATGTCGACCTTACCCTAAATAATAGCATCCCGGAAGAGTTAAAGGCTTTACTGAGCACTTGAATTCTTCGGTATTTGGCTCTAGACCTCACAAAGAAATATTTACCTGATGGCTGCACCGTAAAAACCATAATACATTGTATATTTGTCTATGAGTACTTGCTAGAGAGGTTAAGGTAAAATGCTTGTAGTATTAATATTTATTATTTAGTCGTGAATTTTATTTTGTTTGCTAAAGTTTGTCAAACTTCAGAAAGTGTGAAAGTTTCTAACTTTTAAGTTTTTGTTCAAAACTATGTAATCTGTTCAAGCTTTTCGGAAAGTATGAGTGACCTTGAACTAACTGCGTTTTTTTGGGGGGGGATGAGGGGCGTGTTAGGGCCTCTTTGGTTCAGGAATGGGCCACGTCATTGCCTCTCGGTTTCGTTGAAAAATGAGCAACTCGATCGTGTGTCCGTGCGGTAAAGACAAACAATAACACATATCTTTGAAAGCTGTCCACTTAAAAACCAGAAACCACCTTACGTACTTTCGGGAATAAGGCAGTTCGAGATGACCAAAATCAGTGGTTTGATAAAGCACCACCACATACTGTTTGATGATTCTCCTGCTGTCAAACGCAAGAAGAAGGTCAAACCTTCTACATCATACTGGACATTTTCTAAGTCTTACCTTGCCCTTAACGAGGAACGGCCCTCTCCCTTCTGCCATTTCGTATATGGTACAGCCTAACGCAAACCAGTCTACTCCATAAGCATATTCTTCATTTTGCAGCATCTCCGGGGCCATAAACCCGATTGTTCCTGCTCTACCTGTAACAACTCAATGTGTTTAATTCTGTTCTTTAACTAATCAGCATACCGGCCAGTTGGTCCAGCGGTAACGCGTTCTTCTCTGGAGCTCTGAGGTTCGAATCTCGAACCGGTCAAATCGGACGCAATGTTGCCAATGGCTCGCCACCACTGCTACATTTGCCCAGGCGCAATAACGCGGAGATAGGCCTCGCGAACTCTTTGCACGCTTTGGCGTAGGAGAGCGAGTATAACGAAAGATTTGAACTAATCAGCATTTTGACCGTATCAGTTTTCTTTAATATGAACTAGATGGGAGTTTGCCAGCAAACCCAGTGAACGACCGACGCATAGCTAATGCTGTGACGCTCAAAAGTACTTTTTGTCTACCATAAAATCAGCAATTATGCAAAAATATCTGATTATGGAACCTCCAGAAAAGTGGAGTCAAAATATTTGTCTGTTAAATATCTACTGATATCATAAAACACTGGCACCCTAGCTTGAGCCGTAGAAGAAATTGATTTTTGGGGGGTCCGTTTGAGGGGGTTCCCGGGGGGTGGCACCCCCAAACTATGTCAAAATATTTGTCTGGTAAATATCTACTGATATCAAAAGAAAGTAGCACCCTAGCTTGAGCCGTTCAAAAAATGAATTTTTTGGGGGGTTCCCGGTGGAGTTGCCCCAAAAAATTTCGGGAGAAAAAATTGCGTTTGCAGCTCAACAACTTTACACAAAAATTAGATTTCGACGTGTTGTGGTTTAGGAGAAGAAGAGCGTAGAAAATTTAGGAAGAAAAAAAAGGAAAAAAATGGAAAAAAAAGGAAAAAAAAAAGGAAAAAAAAGAAATAAACCTCATCGTGGCCAAAAGTGGGTTGGTTGGGATAAAAGGGTATCTTGAGACATATAACCCTGTGAAATATTTTTTGCCGTACTTAAGCCGTTTTTGACTGAGACCGCGTTTTACGCCAAACTTGCGAGGCGGTTTTTGGGTACTAAAACCGAAGTCACGTGACATATTGCCTCGAAATTTGGTACAAACATACAACTCATTAATCTCAAACTGCTGTCAAAATTTCATGTAACTAGACCAAACCGTTCTCGAGTTATAAGCAAAAGTCTGAAATTTCGCACTCGTTAGTTGGAAAATGGCCGAGTAAAAACAGAGGAACACGCGACGCGAGCGTCGGTCGTTACAATGAATGTTTATTGTCACACCATAGACTCTACATTAGTAGGCTGGAAACTGACAGTTTTGTTTTGTTTTCTTCGCCGTTCATTTTTGTAGAATATAGCCATTCGTCAAATCAGTGTGACTTTTTTTCTTCTCGGTTCGCTCGCGCTAAGAATATGTCCGATCAAATCAGTCGAATACGCGTGCCCGCAAAAAAACTTCGCAACAAGAGCAAACTTTTTTCTTTAAGCTCTTTTGTTTTTCTGCGCGCGTCTGTTTCTAGTCTACTAAAAAAAAGTCTATGGTCCCACCAACCAACTTTTCATATTTCCTTTTTACTCCACTTAGGCAGACAATGACTCTAGTGACGATTTTGTACCTGTTACTGCAAAAATCTAGAAAATTCGATCTGAGAAATAATTCTGTTCGAAACGGAGCAACGTGCTACATGCATTTTTTTTGCTGTACGTTACAGTTCTGCAAAGACTCCATTCAAGTCATACTGCTCACAATCGTTTTCACATTCCTCTGTTCATTTATTCATGCGTATGACGAGCAAGATCTTAATTTGTATGAGTCAGAACACAACCAGGTTCTCAGAAAGACCTTTTTCAGGGGGTACGAAGACTGATGCCGGGCCTTCCCAAACGTTATCGGGTCCCTTTGTTGTCGTCGACATTAATTGGTATCCACGTTATATAAGTAGATCTCCATTTGAAGCGAGGGAATGATGACTTTAAAAGGATTTAAATCTAGGTTAGGGGTCAGGGGGAGCGCTGTAAGCTCCCCAGAGGGGTCCGGGGCAGAGCCCCGGAAGCTTTAACCCTTTCGATGTTTGTCAAGGGTAAAATACAGCATTCGATTAACGTCACAGCACAAAAATTGGCAGAGGCAGGAAGTTGGTTGGTGTGCTTAAGGTATGGGGTACGATTCTCGGTTATAGAAATTTTCGGGAAAGGGGGTTAGTTGAGTCAGTTATGGTAATTTTTATTTTTCGAGGTTGGAAGACAGATGACATTACCCTATTTTACCTTTAATGGGGGCATCTTTGGATAGGTCCAATTGTGAGAAGATGGTTTTGCTCTAGGGCCTGGACCTGCGGATTCCTTCTCTAGGAGCAATTGCTGTGGACCCAGTTAGATTCACAACTGCTACGCTGTCAGTTCGGAAAGGCAGAAATGCCAGAAAACTCCTATCATTGAATGACCTGACTATTGCCATCCTGCAGGTCTGCCGGGCGGTGGCAGAATATTCTTTTGGTCTAATGTACTTTCGGTATATGGCTATTTTGACGCTGTTTGAGTAGTCATTATCTTATTAATTAAGAAGTTTTACAGAACAAAAAGCTTGAACTATTAGGATCTTCTGGGCTCCCCTAGACCCGACCCCGTATACGATGTACCCCCTAAACTCCCTTCTTGTAGACTCTGACCACACCAATAACGAGCTGGGTTCTGTTTGCCTTTCTTTTTGTCAGATAATATATCTTGACGGGTAGATTGCTTACGCCCAATTTGGAAAATACTCTATTGTGACTACACGAGTCACTAAAACTGCTAGGATACCTCGGAGCATAACGTTCGGAATATCGAAATATCTGAAATATAAACCACTAAGCAAAAACTATTGGAACGATCGTTTGACGTTTTGTGAAACTACTTCTCAAGTTTGCATACCGCTACTCTATCACTGTTGTATCTCATACCACTTGTTTTTTTGGACCCAGGCAAAATACAAACCAACCCCAAATCAGCAATTCGAACATTCCCGCGATCGTCCAAGAGGACATTTTCTGGTTTCAAGTCTCTGAAATTACAGGGCAAAAACATTAAATACCGGTATATGTTGTGGATTTGTATGTGTTTTAAATTAAAATGCAATCTTCATTGCACTCGTTGAAAGCAACGTAGTTTGCCACACGGGCGGGTATTATTGCATCTGAGTTACGATCTTTTAACTCAAAAAGATGTCTCAGTGTAGCCTACGCTAATCTTGGCCTACATCGTTCTATGGAAAGATGTTGCAGGGTGAGCTAAACTTTGGCAACATTCTATTTTTAAATCAAATTAAAGTACATACGTCTTGCCCCAGACATGATTTAAAAACTCGATTGAGTTTTTTGTCAATAAACACTTTTCGGTTTCATCGAAAGACCGAGATTTAGTACATACCGGTATAGAATATTTTCGTTGTGTAAATGCTCCATTCCAAGTGTAATTTGGGCGGTGTAGAATTTCATCCTTTCTGGACTCAAACCTTTATATGATTCGCCTAAAATTAGAACTGATGTAGTTATCTTCGTGGAGTTTTTGCAATTTTACCTGGTCAGTTAGTCACGCTCCCGTGTCATTATTTTGGCTTAGTAGGCTAATTATGAATTTAATGCAGAAAACTATATATATTTAAGAGCGATAGCTGAATTTTACGTGCATTAACTAAAGAGATCGATTTTATTGCAGAATTGAGAACTACTTGAGGTAATAAAGACTAAAGGCACCCCAAACCTAGTTCCACTATTACCCTTATTTGCGAAAACTGATTGAATCCGTTTGACTCCGTACCATTGGCAACCCTGCGTTTCGAACTTTCGAGACATCAGAAAAGGATGACTTTGCAAAATTTTTTGCAGAAAGCAAAGCGATGTTCGATTAGTATCGATTGTCGAACATCGCGTTGCTTATTCCGCAAGAAATTTTGCAAAGTCATCCTTCTCTAATGTCACGAAAGTTTGGAACGCTGGATTGCCAATGATATAAGATTAAATCTATTTGCGTGGATAAGGGAAATAATGAAACAAGGTTTGCTGGGGCATTTTTTTATTGCCTCAGGTAGTTCTCATTTGTTTAATAAAACCAATCTCGAGTAGTATCTCGTTAAACCCATTTCGATTGGTAAATGTGCACTATCGAAATATCTACTAGTAACGGCACCGAATATCAGGCTTTTAGCATTTCTTACCTTTATCGTTTTTAGTTTGGTAAATGTGATACTTTAGATCTCCAGAACCCATCAGTGTCATTACTAAGTTGAGATGGTTTTTGTTCTCGTAGGCATACGCAAGGTTGACAACAAATGGGCTAAACGAAAAGTGCAGCTTTTCATAACATTATGATGTTTTGCAACGTCTGTTCTGCTAGACATTATTTTTCTTGGCTTTGAGATGTATTAAGCTGTGAATACAACCATGTTAGATGAGAATTACTTTATGACCTCTGTTTTGAAATAACTTGTTTTATCTCAGTTTTTAGTTAAATCTAATGTTTTTCAACTTATTAGTTAATCCTGGAAACAATGGTCGTGTAGCACATCTCAGTCGCAAACTCCCCAGACTTGCCTCGTGCACACTGAATCGTTTGCTGACCGGCGTTGTACGTTTTAACTGCAACATGTTCCGTTGGGTGTGTAGCAACAGCTGGTATGTGTGAATGCATTTAGACTCAAACTGCTAGACATATTATCCAGCCTGCCCCAAATAAAACCATCCCAAGGAATTGAGGGACTCATTTTTTTGTACCCCGATACTGTGCACTGACTGATTTGAAGTGATAATACGGGAGAAGAAATTCTAATTTTTCTTGAAAGGACTCAAAAATTTCATATTTTTAGTTCTTGCACCTTATTCTGTAAGCTAAGAGTGCTTTAAACGTACTGTTTGCGAAAACAGCATCGGGATAAATTAAACTTCAAGGGGACTATTAGTGAAAGATGCGTTTTAAGAAACAACACGGTACAAACTTTTGGTTTCTATTTTGTACCTAACCTGTTTACTCCTTGGAGCGTAATTTTCTCCATGTGTACAAGCTTCTCAGCGTGCTTTTGCTTCATCTTCTTCTTGCAAGTCTTTTTACAAGCATACAATTTGCCTGTACATTTAACCTGTAAATGATGTAACTTGAGTTTGAATCACCCCAATTTTACCCAAGTTTTCTAACAGCTGCAACCATTGCTCTTTCGTTTTCCGCTACCTTTACCATTTTGCAAATTCACGTATATCTTCGTTAATTCTGGAATACATTTTTGTTCTGCACTTTTTCAGTAAAAAAAATTCATATCTTAAGTATAGAACAGGTCATGATGTAATTATAATCCAAAACCCCAGAACAGGCTCCAGAAAATTTTAAGTTATACCTGATATGCATAAACTTCTCCGAAACCACCTTTACCAAGAATTCGAAGCTGCATGAAATCCTCCTCCGTAACAGGTTCCTTTTCCTTATATTTCCAGCGAAGAAAAGTCTCGTATTCTTTGCTCTTCTTGTATTTTAAGAAAACTTCATCGACAAAGAAATTGGTTATATGATGCTTGCAGTAGTCAAACAACAACTTTATCATTTGCTGCCTGCAACATACTGTACAGTTAGTGCAGTAAAAATATAAGCTTGCGCTTTCTTGCCTGACTTAGCAAGAAGTTTGCATGGGTAACTCCCTATACTGCCTAGGGCTCAGCAATAACTTTTTACGCTGACTGTGACTACCGTAACGTATAAATAGGCCTACATTTTTTATTTTGCTTGTATAGCGCCGTTTAAGCTGTTCCATTCAAAGTCTCCTATGAAATTGGGCCATCGCGATCAGAAAGGATTTTTCTGTCTCTTGTACTTGATATTGGAAAAAACGTGGAACGGTGATCTGATTTCTTTCAAATAACTCAATTAGTGCATAATGATGCTGCCCGGACTGATGGTGATTCTGGAATCACTCAACGTTTGTGAAACAAACAGCTCAGTTTTTGAGGATTTTACACCGCTGTACTTAATCTTTGAAAGGCCTACAGCATACTGAAAACCAACGCTTTACATCATATTCCATTACGTTCAATTGCAAATACAGGCAGAAATCTTCAATTAGGATTGCATACGTAAATTTCTGGAGTCCCGTCAGTCCCGAAGCATTGTAGCTAGCTTCGTAATAGTATGTAAAGGTAAAAGCTGCAAAGGTGACGTTAAAAAGATACTGCTCAAGATCGGTTTTACTGAAGAAATGAAAACTACTGGAGGTAATAAAGAGGCACCCTAAAGCTTGTTCCACTATTCTCCTTATTCGCGAAAATAGATTTAATCCGTTTGAATCCGTACCATTGACAACTCTGCGTTTGGAAACTACGCCACATCAGAAAAGAATGAATTTGCAAAATTACTTACCGCACAAGCAACACAATGTTGCTTATTCTGCATGAAACTGTTTTTTTTTGCAAAAACTTTTTGCAGATTAAGCAACTCGATGTTCGATAATCAAACATCGCGTTGCTTATTTTGCTCGAAGTTTTGCAAAGTCATCCTTTTCTGATGTCGCGAAAGTTCGAAACGCAGGGTTGCCAGTGATACAAAATCAAACGCACTAAATCTAGTTTCGTGGATAAGGGGAATGGTGAAACAAGGTTTGAGGCACCTCTGTATTACCTCATGTACAGTAGTTGTCATTTCAATACACCCGATCTTGAGCAGTATATTTTTAAAAAGAATGCAAATGTTTGACTTCTGCTCTTGCTTGAAGATTAGCATTTATGATTTTTTTGTCACTTTTTCTTTACCTTATATCTTCGTTTGAGAGATGAGCCAGAATGACATCAGGTGGTTGACACGTGTCTAAGAATGTCACGGTTGAAGTTTGTTCTTTTTCACTACCTGCCAGATTTGATGTGTTCATTTGAATTATTTCTGTCTAAGCTATACAGAGGCAGGTGTTAGTTTGTAATAGATAACTTAAGCGGACATGCGGCAATTTTTTTTTAATTTTTAAAGTAATTTTTTAACGCAATTTTTTAAGCGGACATGCGGCAACAATGTAGATTTTGGTTGCTCACTTTATCAAAAGCCCATAGATCTTTTTTTGCTTTTACTATCTTCCTTATGAAGTGCTGATCCTTTATAATTATTTAGTGGAGTAGGTATTAGCTCGAAATAAAATACATCATTCCTTATAATTACTGGACGGTGAAAAAAATGATTTTCGTGAATTTTTTATTTGTGTAATTTATTCACAAATATTCTACGAGCAATAACATTGTAAATAGATTAGAAATAAATAAAATAAATCCAAAACCACATTATTTGTTTATGCATAGTTCTTTGAAATTGGTTTGCGCTCACTTGGCCCGTCAATGTTTACTGCTTTTGATGATTTTAAAATATCCTTAATTTGTTCCAATCCAGGAGCCGGGTCCGATGTTACAAGATTTGTACACGCTAATTTGACTTCATCTGTCAAGCAAAAAACTTCGGCAGGAGCATTAGAAGCAAAATGACTGTTCACCACTGTTTTGGCAGTGTCAAGCTTGTCAGAAACGACTGATATCTAAAAAATCCAAAAAAAAAATCACACTGTGGGCTGAGAATTCAACTTATTGTAAATCCTTACAGTGCTTCCAAATTCAACAGAAAACTTAATTTATACCACGAATCAGGAATCTTTTTATCATACACGAGCAATAGCGTAGACAGGGAGAGGGTATTGTGCCATACCATTGTCCCCCTTCTTGGTATGTGAAAACCCTATATTGCATGTATCTCGCTACTAAAAACCAGCGGTGTTCCATTGCCCCATCCTATTTGGAAGCAGACCTGCGAACAACGCATGCGGTCCCGATGGATGGAACCTGAATGCGGTGTAAAACATGTGAAAATGGGGGTTTCTCGGAGTGAAGACCGTTTTTGGTCTTCACATTTTCACACTAATTTCGGAAAAAAGCCTCCTCCCCATTACAAAATGTAGCCCACGCCACTATAGCCGAGAGAATAAATTAAGATTTGAGCCAGAGCAGAACACTCCTTAGGTACAACAGTAATGGTCTTGGACAACACCTGCGAAACCCTGTGTATAGCTTCACTAGTTTTATTCTACCTGCCTCATAATTTCTAATCGCTTGAGTGAGAGCATAAACATCTTTGATTTTCTTCTCCGCGTTCTTGCAGAAGTCACCAAACATATGTTTTCCTATCGGTTGCTTTTCACATAACTGGGTAAATTGAAAATGATCTCGTTTTTTCTCGTCTTCGATGCAATCTTCAGGCGTGATATCATCAAGTTCTTGCTTGATTTTGTTGTTTACTTCAGGCAACACAGAAGGATCTGAAAGTTATTAGGTTTTAGTACACTGTAAATGTAACTTTATCTTTATGTATCAAATTGCCTCTACCAAGAGGCAAGAAAGGATCTTTTACTCTTTTAGTCAAGCTGCCGCTTAACTTGTGAGCAGTGACCACCTGTCTACTACACACAGCTGCATTTATGAACATGTTTTTTGTTCAAAAACTCCTGTCATTTTTTTTAACACATTGGGGAGACCAGAATGACGGAAATAAATCACTAACAGTTAGTGCTTTTCTTGTTGTTTCCCATTTTCTTTTACACAATGCTTTGAGTATTTCAATCTTTTCATCTCTTGCTTTAACACAGAAGTTTTGTAAATTTTGACGACGTCTTAACTCTTTATGCTGCGCATTCCTGAACAAGAATAAAGTTTTCTAAAATAAAAGCGGTTTTGCTTTTAGCCCCAAACTGATTTTTGAACTATATAGCTCCACTGCTTAGCCACGAAGTCCCATTTGCTTTCGGAGTTGCGGATTACAAATTACTGCAATATGTGAATGAGGAGAGACTCAAACTGTCATCCAGACCTATCCCGACTCCAAACCACCCATGAAATATAGAAACTAGTTTCTTTGAACTCCGAAACCAATTACTGGCTGATCAACGGATGCCCAGACATTTAAAGTGGTAGTATAATTTATAAGAACAGAGTTATTGATTTACCTGGCAGCTTGAAGTTCTTCCTCCATTTTTCACATCCCGCAGCGGCGTTTTTAGCCTGGACCAACAAACTGTTGGCCATCAAGTCTTCAATTCCTCCCATATCCATGTTGATCAGTTTTTTATGATTGGTCCACTACAAGACTAAAATTTTATGTGATACTTTTGCATTCTAATTTCAATTATTGCATTATATGTTGAAATCTTTAACTCTCAGTCACATATACACTGCCATCGATGCCATCTTGCGGAGTTACAAAATTTCTCTGCGTTTCATGTACGTACGTACCGGTATGCAAACCCCGTTAATGCTATAAAATGAAAAGTAACCTGTTAGTGGTGCGATTTACCGAGTATTTGCTCTAACGTTTACAATTTTTTAGTATTTGGAGTTAGCTGATAATCTCGGCTATCTTTGAGATTTCACTTCTTCGTCGATTGGCGAATAAATAGACTCAATAACACATTGCTACTCACATTTTGATGTATACCTACTTAATACTCGCACTCACAGCGTGAGCGAGCGTTTTACCTACTTCTGTTGTAGTTTGACCTTGCTGTTTTCTACATCGCTGTCTTTTGAGTGCATGGCTAAGCATCAACCTTCAAAATATTGCATATATGGTCGATGGTTCATAATTTAAGTGGAATTTTACGGATTATTATCTATAGCGGCAATCAATTGATAGCAGACGTAATATCGTCTTAAGCGGCCAAAATAAAGCTTTACGCAAAGAATTCGAACAAATTTACGAATTACTAACTGTTTGGAGTTATTTTTTGAGCTGATTACCGCCAAAATGAGGAATTTAAGAAACGTTGAAATTTAGGTGGTTTTGTAATTAAAATATGTATCCCATCTGATGCCATTTGCTTTGGCTAAGTTAAGCATATTCTT
Source organism: Trididemnum nubilum (assembly GCA_963965965.1). NCBI lineage: Eukaryota > Metazoa > Chordata > Ascidiacea > Aplousobranchia > Didemnidae > Trididemnum > Trididemnum nubilum. Next base: position 9,919,463 of record OZ014486.1, read on the forward strand.
AAAACAGTAGTTAAACTAAGAAAAAGTTCGCCAAATTGCTTCACACGCTTGTTTCATAAATCTTTCTTATGGCGACTACCCAGACGTTTGAAAAGATCTACCGTATCCCAGCAGAAATGTCGAGTTGAGTTTGAACGTTCTTTTTGTTTCTCTAATGGCATTTTTCACCGTCGCATTATAATTAGGGTGGGTTGGATCCTTTAGCTCAAAAAGCAATATGCAGGTGTTTTATGACAAGCATAAATTTAATCAAATGAAAATCTCATAGCTTTTCAATTTATTAATTTAAAGAGCAATTTCACAAACAGCGTACTACTAAAAAATGTCGGCACGATTTAATCATTTGAATTTGCAAGTAACAAAACAACTGCCTAGATTATGCTAAGCAGGTAACTTAATCCACTCAAGAGATATTCAAAAGTGCAGCAAATAAACAGCAATGTCTTCTCAACCTCAGCAAGTAGACACCATAAGTTACGGAGCATCACGATTTTCGGAATTTTTTTTTTTAAGCAGTTCAAGTAGTTCAGACAACAAAAAGTTGTAAGGGCAACAAATTTAGATCACATTGTAAACGTTTCGTGGAAGGAGAATAGTTACACACACATGAATTCAGTAAAGCTACCGGTTTGACGGATGCTTGTGCAAATTATATTAAAAGATACAAAACTATTCAACTTTCGCTGAAAGTTATCAAACATGGCGGCACAGTCCCTCTCCGTTCAATTTTTTTCGTTATTTTCTCGACGAACGTGATCCAACGCTTCCACGTGAACTCGCTTGACTCGGTGGACGTGATCCCCGCGCAGAACTGACTTTCAAACCAAGTCCAAGATCAACCAACTTTGGACCCGTAGCAGATCTACATCAGCCAAATATAATATCAACTATCATTTATCACGCAACTGAAGAATTACTACTATGACTGAAGGTATGCACACGAATATTTACTAAGAGGATGGGACGAAAGTCTTTCTTGCTCGATTATCTACGGGGTTAGCCAAAATTTACAAATTCACATCGTGGTCAAGATTATAGTAGCGTTCTTTTGGAGACGATCGTGATATCATGGTCTGGGTTCAACCCGCATTCTGGCCACGTTGTTGTATCCTTAGACAAGGCGCTTTGCGATTATTGGTGACCTTCAATAAGCAGCTGCAAACTTTCATATAAAAAATCACAAATCAATCAAAAACTTCCATATAAAAAATTATAAATCAATCAATCAAAAAGTGCTGTTAAAGAGCATATTTTAGACTACAATAATAGCGTCAAATCTGATATTTTAAAACCGTTTTTCAATTTTACGAAAGTGTACTTCGGACTACGACACCAAAATTAATTAAAAATTTCAAACCCTAACTCAACAGGCAGCTATATGGAAATGGCTCTTCGTTCTAGTAAAAAATATTTTGATTGATTCGATAGTGTTTGATCGTTCACTCGTCATTTTGGTTTGCCAGTAATTTGAAAATTACCCACAACCGCTGCTTAAACATTTATTGTGACAACTTTAGGGAACCTTTTCGCCCGCTTTTCCAACGTTAAGCTGCACTACTTATTTCATTTGATCGCATGTTTGTGTTGATGTAGTTACTTTTTTAGTTGGTTTCATTCGAACTTATAACGACAGCAAAAGTCAGCGAAAGCGTAAATTAATTTTGATTTTATACTATGTGACAACTAGTACTTTGTTATATTTGTTTAGATGATTTGACAAGGGCATAGTATTTTGCCAAAAACGTTAAGCGTAATTCTTGTAAGTAATGTAAATAAAGTGATTATTATACTGATCAGCTGCGTGTCAGTATTGGCAATAATTTGTCTACCAAAAAACTTAGGGTTCGAATTCGTCCAACGTACAGAGCCATCGTCGCTTTCTCATAACAGGAGGTTGAAAAATTGGAATTTGAAATAAATTTTTGAGATGTTACCCACATTACCTGGCAGAGCCTACGGAGCTTCTGGGGGAACTTCTGGCACTGCTTCTAGCTGAACTGGTTTTCGAGCTTGATCTAGATCCAGGCCCAAAAGTAGGGCGAGGAATACCAGCCTGGTAGAAGTACTCTTCCATGGTAGATATCATATCTGGGAACTACAAAAAAATCAAATAATTATTACTTATAAAGTTAGAATCCTTAGACCCCATAACCTTATTAGAGTTGATCAGTGCAATACGTGCCACCACTTTCCGATGGATGGAGTTGCGGGAAGACTACCGTTATATTTACCATCGCGCTTTATTTGATCAAAACATATTTGGTGAGTTACGTTCATATAGATCAAAAAATACCAACTACATATCTTGAATAACTTAGTGAAGCATTTTTATCAATCGATTCATGAAGCTTTCGACATCTTTTTAACAGAAAGGTAAATCGCTCAATTCTCTTGAAAAGGAAAAAAGCTTGAAGTGGAGATTTCAGCTATATAGCTATAAAGTGCAGCTTTAAGCTATTTCTTCAACGAGCTATTGATCTCAAGGTGCGTTTACGCTGGACGCGAAGCGACCATAATTTGACATAATCGACAACTTGCGAAAGCTTTCAACCGGTCGCAAACTTCGCGAGCGGTTGCTTAACTTCACTTAAACAAAATTGTTGATGAGTGGTTGGCCTATTTTGAGCAAGTGACGTGAGCGACCACTCGTGAAGGTCGCCAACCTTTGCTTCGCGTGTAGTGTAAACGCAAATTAATACAAACTATTGGCACACTTATCATTAAGCATTTTTAATATTCTCAAAATAAATATAATTGTCTGGTTGTATAAAAACTCAATTTAAATTGATTCTTGAAAGTTGAAACAGCACCGAAACTCGTAGGGCAAAGCGATCAACGAAAAAACAGAAACATTGCACACTAAACTCCAACAAATTAACCTGATGGACTGCATCACCAATAGCTTTCGACATTGTTTTATTTCTGCTTTTTGCGTCTCTTAAATCGATATCACGCTCTTCTAACATCGGCGTCTTGCTGCCCCGCGCAGTTCGAGCTTGTCTGGCTGTGCGGAATATCTACATAACATACATTTTTAAAGTTTTTCATTCGTGATTTGTGCCTTGCAAGGTAAGTGATATCTTAAGGTTTTGGTCTGATTCTGGAGGATGAATTAAACTCATTTCTCGATCCATCATCCATGGAACCAACTACAGGTAAGTTTCTTGTTGCTCCGGAGGATATTTCGAAGAGAATCTACATAAATTGTAACGACAGCTATTCGCCTAGAATTTTTAGCACAAAAATTCGCAGAAAAAATTGGCAATACACTAAAGAGTTCGGGTCAAGAGTTCAAAATCATGACTTTAATCAACGTCCACCAGTAACAATTTAGCGTTTAGCATTGAAGAGAAACGTATGGAGCCTTAGTCCCACACTCAATTCCGCTTGTTGTTCCCAGCTACACCAACTTGGTTGGCCAGGAAACTGGTAATACAATATGTGGCAAAGCAAAAGCCAATTCAACCTGTTTTTGAACCCTTTCAAGCTTCTCTTTTTGTTCATCCATTTCTTTCTGCAGCTGTTGAATCTTTCCATTTCTGTCTTGGACCATTTCCAAATAGGCTGTCTCATCACGAAGAGTAGTGTCCATGGCGCTGCTCATTGTCTGAAATGATTTAAAGACATGATGTTTATCTGTTCACATTGTACCAACACAAACCACGAGAGGATATGCACTTGTAGTACACACGTCTATACAGTATACACTACAGTTGTGCGTTTTACCCATCCAGTTTTACAGATCAAGTGTCTGTTAAGAAAACAGAAGATTCTAGTTGAATTCATTTGGGGTCACGCTGAAGACTAAATCCTCTATTCACAGTTTCCCTGCTTGAAGTTCAATAAAGAGAAACAAAGTTAGTAAGAGAACTTGACCATGAATGGTCGAGATATGCACCAATGGCAGCTAGACTCGAAGCCCGCAAGGTTTTTGCTGTTTTAGAACGGAGTAAATGCAGCTGCTTCATAAAATCGCTTCTTTCCATTCATGAATTTGATCCAGACATTCAATGTCTGTCCAAACACATCGACACAAAACACTCTTTTTGGGTGCTGCTTGCAAGTATTTCGTTAGGCTGGGTCACCATGGCGGGTGGAAAATACGCGTTAAGTGCCCTCCCCAAGCACGCAACGTTGCATTGCATCTTAGAGAACAATTAAACATTTAAGTTTGCTACAGTTTAAAGAATTGGAGCATACTTGCAAGTCTTCTTGTAATTCGCGTATCTGTCTTCGCTTGTACTTGTATTTGTCCATAATAGAGCGCAGTTGCTCTTCAAGCTGATTTTTCATTTCGTATTCTTCACTGGTCTCTGTTACCTGGTGTAGAAAGATATCAAAACGATCGACGAAATACTTGCAAAACTTATTGCGTAAATTAAAATAGTACCCAGAGAAGTCTGCATTGAGAGCAGTTAATGGACTTAACGATGCAACAGACACTAAAACTCCCTTCTCCGAAAAGTTTGAAGTTCTGGAGTTTAGCTATCATGGTTGAATCTTAATAATTGTGTTGCTATTTCCGCTCAACACCGATCCAATCAACAAAGACAAGAAACAGCAAAAATAGTTTTCAAACTTTTTGCTTTAATTGAGAAAATAAAAACATCCAAAAGCTTACTTTTCCAAACGACTGCCTCATTCTTTCATTCCTATTGTTGATTAGACGCAACGTGTTTTCCAAAGCACGGATTTCCTTCTCCGCTTTACGAATCCGAGCGTCCAACTCATCGCCTTTACGTTGCAGTTCTTCTTTATCTTGAGCAGCCTGTATAAGTGGGAGATAACATTTAAAATAATCAGATATAGGCCGTGTATCGCTTTTGAATCGGGAGGCCTTGTAGTCCTGACCTAAACCTTATAACTTGTTTTTTTTTTTACATCCGTCTTTTCTTTTTTCGTGATCTCCTCAATCAACTTTAAATTCCGGATGCCTTTCCCGGCGTATACCAAGAGTAACCTTTCATTATTACGGACAGAATAGTGAAGCTACCCACCCAGCGGGCTTTAAAAGAAGACCGATGATACCCACCAGTGTGGTAGTGGGGTGCCTGCATTCTTTGAAAGGTGTGGAAGTAGCTCTTTTCTTTTCCGGGTTCTTCAGTCCAACTAGGGCTCTGTGATGTAGCACTTCTGCTGAATGATGCTCACAACCCCAGGAAAGTGGGTAGTAACAACAATACTTGGGTACTAGGGGACAAGAACTTAGTCTCATATTTAGTATGATTCGTAGGTAGCCTAATAACTTAACTGGTATACATAGTACATTAGATCAAGTTTTATCAAAGTAAAATTATAGAAGGTTTTAAAAGACGCTCAATAGCGGTTTGTTAATTTACTTATACAGAAAAGCTCAATATGTTGAAGACATACGTTTGAATATGCAATAACCACATTACATAAGAACAAAAACAATTCAATTTGATTTACTGGAAAGAGGGACATCATTTTCTTTCAATAAGTATTCCGGTTCATGTGCACCTTGCTTACTGCCAACATTGCATTTGTCGCGCGTTTTAATTACAGGCTTTATAGCAGTTACCTTGATGACGTAATAAGCTTGAGATCTATCCTCTTCGCCTTCAGGAGGAGCCATTGCCACCATCAAAATTTCATATCTAAACGAAGCGCATTCTTTAAAGCGTTAATACTAAACACAGTATTGATGCTTTTGTCTATTTGTAATAGCCAAAAAATTAGAGGAAGGTTTTAATTTACAAAACTAAGCAATACACTTAAAACATGATAACTATATCAACGGTGAAGGTTGAAGGTATGCACAATCAGAGAATTCTAGCTGTTTAAAAATATTAAGATTTATTGAACGTCAAATCAGCCAAAGTTAAAATAAAAGGTTGATAATGGCCCTATTCAAATAGAATGAGAATGTTGATGACTCATCAGCAGGACCGCAGAAGTCAATAAAGTCAATTTTTTTTCTGGGCTTTATAGTATCATGAAACGTACGCCAGCATTGGTTTCGGGTGCTCTGGATCCAGTTAAGGAAGATTTTATAGGTCAAATAAAAGTCAAAATTTGTTGAAATTGTATAGGATCAAAAATTCTTTTTCAAAAGCAAACAAAAGTTGTTTTTTTTCTTCATTTTTCTGGATATTTGAGAACCAATGAAACGTTATGAGCAATTTTATACTTGTTTGAATGAAGTTTTGCTACTCAAACTTCTTCAAATAGTTGCATATGCCGCAATACAATTGCCTAAGTTGACTTCTTTTATAAAAACAATTTTATAATAACGTGAAACTCATTTTTTTTAATTTGAAAACAAATCAAGAATGCCAGCCTTAGCATGAATAAAATAACCAAGAACACTATATCTCCAAATTCAAAAATCAAAAAGTCAATTTGTATTATGCAGTACTGTATATCACAACGAATTAACCAGATTTTTGAAATCTTAGGACTGCAATGTTTTTTGTTTTCATAGCTTTAGCAATCGACAAAACTTTCACACAACGCAACTTTTTACAAAGATTGAAATTGTGTTAATGTACTTTCCAATAAAATTTACGGACAAATGAGGCCGAAAATTCGTGAAAATTTACGAAGAGCAAATTTCAATCTAAAATTTACTGGTAATTAAAAAAAGCGTAATCGACGTGGAAATGTGTGTAGATTCCTAGGTTTTTGTCCTGCAGCGATTAGTTACTTTAATCACAAGACTGAGTGATTGATATTTCTTTCTAAATGCTGTTAATGAAAAGTGAACAAGGTGACCTGCTTCAAACTTACGTGAATGCGAATAACAAACCTTTTTTTAATTAAAATTTGGACCTCAATAAGGCCAAAACGGTTTAGGTCAAAATAAAGTCAAAATTTAGCTCAAATAGTCAAAATTAAATTTTTTAGGTCAAAATAAAAATGGCCCTACTTCATCAGTTTTACTCAAATAGAATAAGGCTGCTGATGCCTCTATTTGATGCCGAAATCGATTTTCTTTTCTTTTATTTTAACTTTGGCCGATTTAAACGTTAATCTGAAAGATTGCCGACAATCGCCAGTACACATCTAGGGGAGATTTTCCAATACCTTTGGTTTTAGCGCTTAAAAAATCTAGATACACAACACATCAGGTCACCAAATCACCTTTTCCTTAGCTTATCAATCTTCTCGGTTCGTTGGTGAAGTTCTGTGTTGACAGTGGACCTCTCCTCCTCTGCTGCTTTGATTTGACTGAAGAGCATTCCCTTGTGCAGGTTTATCTCCTGTTTTCTTTCTTTCATCGCTAGTAACAATATTGAAAAGAATGTTTGAAATTCAGTTTTTTTAGGCGAGATTGCTTATCCAATTAGCAGTTTAGCTTTACCTCCTGTAAAGACAAGTATAGATTTGAAGCGGGAAAAAAAAAAGAAAAACAGTAATTCTTATCCTTTACACCAAACTTCTAGTCAGAAGAAGTACAGTAACTATTTTCGAAAATTTTCAACAGTATTGAAACAAATTGACAGAAGGAATAAAGAGGTTCAGTTAAGGCACAACACTGGCAACTGGAAGGATCAAAAAAGGAAGACCAAAAGAAAAAGGAGCTGAAAAAGGATGTGAACATCGAAGGACTGCCAAGGTTAGATGCACAAGATCGTGGCCAATCGAAATTCAGCTGCAACCTGGTTGCGAGACAGACTTGCTGGGCTCCAGAAAAAGGAAGAAAAATGACGCTGAAGAAAAACAACTAAGATGATGATATGAGATCACATCCTGGTATGATCATTTGACTAAAAACAGTAAAACTTTTAAACGTTTTTGACTCAGTAAGTCCAAAGTCAAAATTAAACAAAGCTGCCGTGCAACCACTACTGAAATTGATCAATTATTCGATGTCTCACCTGTGGAGAGCTGTAAGGATCGTTTTTCCAGTGAAAGTACATCGCTTGCTCGTTTGTGCAAGTTATCTTGTGTGCGTTTGATTTCAAGTTTCAACAGATTTTCCTCCACCATCGTGTCTTGTTTCCTGCGTGACCAATAATATTCAAATACGCAAAATTTAGAATTGTTTCCCTAGAAATTGTTCTCATGCTATAATGAGTCTTGCAAAGTCATAAAAACTTGTTATCTGGTGATATATTGGTCATGAAAAAGCCACGTTATGAATCATGTCAAAGAGAGGGTAGTATAAAAAGTTTGAATAGAAAGGAGTACTGAGAATTAACTTAAGTCTCCAAAGTACAATAGAATTTGCCAAATTCGTCACTTCAAGGAGATTAGAAAAAAGTGACGATTTAGGCGAACTAACAAATTTGGCTAACAGGTAAAAACTGCACAACGGCTTGGTTACTAGGCTCTTATTTTGCTGTTAACGCAGTTTGGTACGTATGTAGTTGGATATAATGCACGTTTATTGCTGAAAATAAAGCGATATAAGCTTATGTTATTAGATCTTTTATTTGAGATTGATTTTCTGTAACTTCGCTCTGACAATAATCCTGAAATGAAACGCAGAAAGTGCAATTACACCGTTAACTTTTAATACTTCACTATTCAAACTGTAGTTTCTCTTTTTTTACGCTTAATCTTTATAATTACTGTACTCCGTTTAAACTCTTCTAGACTCTCAGCTGATAGTTAATGTTCTGTAGTTAAAACGCACCTCGCATTTCGTCCTTTTGTGTTGCTGCAGCGAGATTTTCCAATAGATCTCTTTGTTTGAAATCTCACACGTGTTGAACTAACCGCTGAGACTGCGTGAATAAATCCTTCAAGCAGTTATAAACAAAGCTGTGAATATCGCTTGAACATTGAATCGAATCTCCACATGACGAATAAACCAAACAAAAAGTTTCTCGGGGATACAAAAATGTGACGAATTTAGCGAACTGACGAATTAGACGATGGCAAATTAGACGAACTGGAATGCATGGAAAAGATAAGAATTTTGCCGAGACTAGCAAAAATGTGTCGAATTAAGCAAACTGGCGAATTAAACGATGACGAATCAGACAAATTTTACTGTATTTCATGGTATCAAATAATGTATGGCTTTATTGTTTCTTTAGAAATACAAGGAAATCGGTATGTAAAAATAAGTCTAAACCTCAAAAAAAGTGAGCTCGTTTTTTAGTTTCTTCGCTCGATTTAGGCTACTTTTTAGTTGAAAATTGATGCCCAAGCTTACTTAGCTACGGTTGATTTGAGTGCTTTTCCACAAGTTTCGTTTGTTAGGTTCAGTTCTTCTATCTTCACAGTTAGGTCAGCTTTTACAGCTCCTGTATTTTCGATGTCGCGCTTTTGTCTTCGCACATCATCCTAAACCAATTAAATTAAGTCGTCTACAGTCCGGAAAATTATTGCTTAATCGAATTTAAATTTTGTTTATAGCTATTGATTTTGGACCAGAAATGAAAAAGGAGTTTTTTATAAGTAGATAAAAATTGAAACGAAAGAAATTACTCGCCACTGCACCAGTTCGGTGATTCTACTCATATTTTACTTACGAGAGCAATTTGCTTATGCGGAAAGTTACGTTTAGATATAAACTTAAGGGTAATTACATTATGTTACTTTGAAATTCAGTTGTAGCCCTGCTACTTTTGCAGTCAAACTATTCATAAGTAGAATTTTTTTGAGAAAACACTATCAGTGTTGTATCAACAGTCACGTGAAACTAACCGTTACAAACTAATAAAGTGTTACTAACTATTAACAGACCTGTAGTTGCTTCAACTGTGTATTGAGTAGCGCGCGTAAATTGTTTTTCTCGTTTAAGTTTTGGACTAATTCTTCAATCTTAGCTTCTAGCTTCTCTTTTTCTGCGGTATCAACCTCACCCTGCATTCTTCCGATTCTTCGTTCCAATTGTTGGATTGTGAAGTCCTTAAAACAGAATTCACTTCCGTTAAAGAGTAAAAAAAGTATCTGTTAGGCTTATGCCGTTGAGAAAATTACCTAAAGCTTGTTGACTCTACGCAACTTTATACACTTGCGTAACTGACAAAGGGACAGGGGGCAAATGCCCCTTATCCCCCCAAACGGGGGCCTCCTAAATGGACTCCCCAGCTGCAACAAATTACTGGAAAAAAGCAAACGATAAAAGCGAAAAAACTTATAATTGACGGAAAAGCAACGCTTTTTCGGTGAAGACCCTTTTTGTCTAAATTTGACGGTAAAAAGCAGCGAATTTCTGGTACAGACCTTTTTTTCTTTACTTGAATTTGACAGAAAAATGCTGCGAATTTCTGGTGAAGCTTGCCCCCCTTGCTCAAACCTCTAGCTATATGCCACCGCCTTTTAAGTTAAGCAGTCTACTAGCTACAGTGTACCATTATTGATGCACGACCGTACCCTAACCAGCAAAAAGAGTATATGACGTGTTCGAGTATATGACGTGACAAAAGACACGCTTTTTGTGGTTCTGGTCGCAAAAAAAGAAACAAAAAGTTATCATGCATCAGAACCAAGTGGAAGGTTCGGCAGGTAGAAGTTAAAGGACATAAAGTTTTTTTCGACAAAGTAGCCATTAAATTCAAATGGTTTTGCATACTGGTGTAAGAAACCTACACCTACACCATTGTAAGAAACCTACATCACTGTTGCAAAGCCATTTGAAATTGAAAAATGCCAGCTGCCCTAAATTACAGTTCATTTCAAAATATCCTTAGTTGTACGAGTTTTGACTTGCCTGGTTGTAGACAATTTCTTGTTGTTTTATTGCTTGTTGATCGAGTTTCTTCAAGCGAGACGATAAATTTCTGTTGGCAGCCCTGCTTCCTTGGATTTCAGCTGCTAAGTTCTTCTCTTCTGTGATTGCTTTGTACAATTCCTAAAAAGATTTATTTTCACAAAGCTTAATGAACAATAAGAGCGAGAGATGACCAAAGAAATATTCGCTGACCGCCGCAGGAGGGGAAAATAAAATCTTAATGACATACAACATAGTGTTATTAAAGTAGAATTTTGCAAATTTCTACATTTCAAGGGATCTGACTCGGAGAAAATAGAAGCCATTAGCCTTGGAAGTGGCCAGACAAAATTAAATGACACGAAAAGATCTGGAGGAGATATGATATTTATGAAAGCCTTAAACATACAAACCTTTAAAACGATGTAGGCTTTATGTTAAGATTTATATTTGAACATTTTAAGTGTTGTTTAGTTTATTGTAAACAAATGTTCAAAACGTTCAATAGTGCATAAATAAAACTTTTGGCGTTAACGCTGCAGCTGTACTGCTTTCATCCATAATCAACAATAAATTTGCCATTTTTACTGTACAAAACTGTTGAGCCAGTCAATTACAGTAGAAATACTCAGTGCTGATTTTACAGACCAGTGAGGACTGGCGGTACTTTAAGAACTAACACTATACCTGTTGTTTTCGATATTGTATTGTTCTTTTGTTCAGTAGGTCGTTGTTGAGTATTTTGACTTGTTCTTCTTCGTCGGCAAAGATCTTGGCTGCGAGTGCAGCACGCTCTTCCGCACTCATCAATCCTTGTTGAGAAGCCTCCAATTTCTTCTCCAGTTCAGTCTTGACTTTTTCGGCGTATAGAAGGCTAAAATGATTAAATTTTCGGGTTTAGCAAGAAAAATTTTCAAAAATCAAAGGCAAAAACATGGTAATTTGCAAATCCAACCTAGGCTCGGCTTAAGTTAGTTTCTAATTATCAAGTCTAAAATAGGATGTCATCTATGTTTGTTAATCAACCATTTACAGACGCTGTAGTGATCTGGAGAGCAATTGCATTATTTACTCAGCGTGTACCGGTATTAATAATAATTTTGCGATGAGTGGATTAAGTAAGTCGCTACAAAAGTCGCAGTGGCGAAAGTTTGGCTTCTTTTATAGTATTCGGGAATTTAACCTTACTTTTCTTTCTTTTCAACGATATCTTTCTTGAGTGCAGTTACGTTTGATTTGACAGCTTCTAAGTCATTCGCAGTTCGTTCGACAGTATACTGAAGAGTATCAAGCTAAACAACAAAAATTGTTTAACTTATACTGTAGTTGGCAAATAAACTAACCTGTTAGTTGACTTTAGTTAAAATTATTCATAGAAACACATTTCAACCAATCTTAATGGACAATTCGGCATGATATTAATTGATTACGTTTATTCCTCATACCGTTGTCATTCTTCTACATCTACAATATTGAAACTTTGCAATACGTATGATATGCAGTGCCACAATGGCAGACTTGGGTTCAATTACTCGTTGGTTCAAAACAAACACTTGGTATTCACAACCTCCTGCTTGACGATTAAAAATAAAAGTAACAGTGTGAAGCCCTGTATGGTACGTGAAAGGCACGTGGCGGTTCTTCGCTCGGAGACTACAAAAGTCACTTCACTCCCTCTAGGTAAAGGTAACTTGGCAAATAAATAATGTAACTGCATTACAAACAAGTAAATCATTGCATCAGCAAAGTGTACCTCGTCTTGCAATTGGGATCTTGTATTTTCGTGTTCTTGCAAGTCAATTCTTAGTTTCGCTGCAACTCGTTCTTCTCCAGTTATTTTCTTTTCCATTTCAGAATTATTTTCTGTTTCGCTCTCCAAAAACATTTGTTTTTCTGCCAAATTAATGATCATTAAAATCTAATTGATATCACTAAGCCTCATATTACACAATTTGCGGCGTTCCATTCTATGCTGGAGTTACTTGGTATGAACAAATAAACCTCAAAGCTTTGGTTCTGAAGGCAATGGTACGCTTAGAAGGCTATAAGTTATACACTTTACTATTATTATAAATTTTGACTATCTACAAGAGAAGCCATGGAAACGTGGTTTGATGTTTTTGGCCTATCTTGTCAAACAAATTGATGAGTTGCGCATTTACTAGACTTCCTTTTGCGAAAAAACACGCCGAGTTTTTAAAACAAAAAAGGAAACCGCATTCCAAAAATCTCCCTAGATCATCTTCATTAAACATAGTTAATAATATAAATTTATAACTTTACTGGTTTGAAAGAAATTAATCACCAAACAATCGATTTAACCCTACAGTAAAATTTTACCTTTTATAACTTGTTCCCGTTGTCTAACTTCTTCTTTTACTTGAGCAAGCTCCTAATGAAAAAAAAAAGTTGAAAACAGTGTCATAATTTTGTTCTAAGGAGCGACCGCCCATCAGATTGTTCCACACCTGGATCCCAGCTTGTTTCCCATGCGTAGGAGGAGTGTGAAGATGTTTACAATCGGAAATCAACATTTAATGATATGGGTCAAACATCTATTTCAACCTTCGCATTTTATCTCTTTGTTGTTAAAACACCTGTCTGGGGTGGGCTAGATTTTGAATAACACTGACGATGTGTTTTTATTCACAAAATTAATTTCTGCCCATTGTGTATTTTAGCCTTTGATTAAGACCATCCTAGACAGGCGTTTGAACACTTTTTATATTTGAGGCGGAATCTTCGGCTGAGCCTTCTTAATGAGTGGATTTGCGTTTATAATCGTAATCAATTCTTTAAGTTTTTAACAATAAGCGTTTATGCAGTGTCAACAGTTGATAGAGAATATGAAAGGACTTACCGTAGCGGCCTGGTCCATCTCTCTGTCTCGCCTTTGCATTTGCTCAATTGTTATTTCCCACTGTGCAATCAGTCCTTGTCTGTCAATATGAGCTTTTCTAAATTCTTCCGCAGTTTTGTCAAGCTCAATCTGCAAAGCAGTCAAAAATTAGTTCCACGAGTATTTCATGATCAAATTACTACTTTTTGCTTTTTAAGCCTCACTGCCTCGTTGCGCCATGACTTGGAAAAACAAATGAGGAAAATGAATTCATCATTTTAGTCATGTTTTTCCAATATTTTTAAAACACCTTGAAAAAAAACAACTAAAAAGGAGAACATGGAAAAACGGTTTAAGAGGCTTACGAAACTGGCCTTCTTCCTCAGGACTTCGCTCTTGAGCGTAAATGAACACCACCCATACCTAGTGCTAGTGATGTGATCAGATACGCTCAAAAGCTGGTGTATACAGCCCGAAAAGTGAAGACTAAAACTCTACTGCTTGTGAGGTTTATCTTGGCCACTTTCAAGTAAAGATTTGGCCACTCAAATAAGGGTTTTCACAATCCTGATGTTTAAATTCCGGTCTGAATATCAAGCGCGTGCCATGCAATTAGAATCTCTCAAAGGGGTGTCATCCCCTGCAAAGGCTGCATATGAATTGTGTCTATAGTGTCTGCAGGTGACTTGGTCACTATATACCTCTCGGAGGGGGAGCCACCAAGTCACCTGCAAGCACTATATTGATGGCAGCTTAAATTTCGCTTTAATTTGCAGTAATTTTACATTTCTTTTTGACTGCAACTGACAGAACTGGTAATATAGACCTTTGCTTAACATTGATCTTTTTGGGTAAACTGAGGTATGGGTAATCGAGTATTTTGATTACCTGAGCTGTTAAGGTTTCGGTTGTTTCTTGATCTAGCCATTTTCTTTTCTTCTGGGCCTCATCTGTTAGATGCTCAATAAGTAAGGACAATTCCTTCAATTTCGATTCGTCTTGGCTAGAAAAAGAGAGTTGTGCCAATGTGCATTGTGCAAGGACTACTCGGTAAATTTTTCAAATACACATCATAGGGCGACTAATTCAGACGAATTTCTAGAATCTAGATGCTGTTGTTGCGTAAAACCTTTTATCCAATTTTGTGGAATTTTATCGTATACTCAATTGCATGCTGAGGTTAGGGACGGACTGGTAATTTGATTGAAATAGTCACCTTGATTCTTGACACAACCAACCTGGTACTAAACAACATATGCTGGGAATTTTGACGCCGAGACCATGTTCATTTCAACGCTTTGCTTGTTGATTGATTATTCCAATTAGTATACTGTAATATCGTAGTCACCGACTCGAATTAATTGGCAATACAGTGTTTTCAAGGATTAAATGCTCCTTTTAAATTCAATTTTAAGAAACTTGTACTCAATTATGCTGAAGCGCATTGAATACGGATATAACTTCTTGCCATTTATTTGTAATTGCTTGTGCGTTTCACTTACATAAATAAACTACTTTGCACCAATAAAATTTGCAGAACTAACTTGGAATATTTTTGTAATGTTATTGCGTCTTCGTCTCTTCTGGCGGACTCTTCCAGCCAGGCTTCCAATGCTTGTTGGTCCCAGTTCATTTGCGACTTTAATTCTTCCAGCTGCTGGCTTTGCATGAATATCTTGTTCTGGAAAAGAACAGTTTTATAAACAAGAATTGTTCAAGCAACAATCAACGCACCGAGGGGAAAGGTTTTGAAATGAGCATGTATATGTCAAGTAAGGTGGAACTAAGAAAAATGTCTTGTGTAAGAAGCCTTTTACTATGTAGGAAACACCAATGATAATATTCACCGCCAGATTTTTACCATTTTCTAAAGTGTTAACCATTTTAAAGAAGACCAAAGGAGTAGCAAGGTGTGCCGAACACAATTCATGATTTATAGAGGAGAATTAAAAACGTTAGAATGCCGTAAGACAGAAAAGGGTCAAACTCACCTGAAAAAGCGTCATACACTCCCTGGCTACATTAGTAGCTCTGCCCAGATGTTACAACCAAGTCCACCAAAAGCTGGTCTAGGCTTAGTGGTTCAGTAATGGTAAATGTAGTATAACTTACTTCAAAATTGTTTCTTCTTTCTCTTATCACACCCAGTTCTTTATTGTTTCGAACTATTTCTTGATTTAATCTTCCATCTTCACGTTGAGCAATGGCACACATGTGGACTTCGGTTTCAATTTCATTTGTTATTGCAGTCAAAAGACCCTGCGCATACATAAACTTAAAAGTTTTACTTTCTTGTAGAAATAATAAGTCTTATACTGTACCGATGTACTGTTATTATTTAAGTTTAAAGTGAAAAATTGGTCTAGATTTTAGCACATTAGTAAAAATAGGGATGAAAAGTAGTTTTATCTAATTATTTACGTTTTATCTTAATTACGAAATGCTTAAGAAGCATTTAATTTTGATGAAGTTTACATGTAGCAATCAACAGGTACCAGTTAGCAGTGAACTATCGCAGATTTTAGAATCAAACGTAAGGAAAAATTCTTACCTGCTTTTGGGTTTGATAATCAATCTTGTATTAATACTAACCAGTATCGTTGCTATCGTACACGTGAGAGCTACACAGTTTAGAAAATTGGCAACCAAGTATTATAATGGCTCGAGAGAGGCATGATATTTCATGATACAATACTGGTAATGGTTCAGAACATGACTATATCTGACCGATATCAAAGTTGTACAATGTAGGCTTACCAATAATTGTATATCAAACCTTACCAAATTGTGAGTTAATTCCTGCTTGACATTTTTCAAATGCTGAGACATGTTATGAATGCGTTCATCATGATCTAAAACCTCGGTGCTGTAACCTTCCGCTTCCTTTTGCAATCTCATCAACTAAAACAAACAGCACTTTTCTAAATATAATCACAGTTTTCCATCAAATTCCAAACAAAATAAAAACGTTATGTATAGAACTACTCCAGAATGGGTAAAAATATCTCAAAAATTTATGGAGGTTGTCCACTATAAAAAAATATTAAGATTAGATTGACTATTGAAAGTATATCCATCTATTTAAAATCCAGTTTAACCAGGGGTGGGCATGAATAACATTTTACCACAAGCGCAACAATTTTTCCAACCCCTAAAAGTGCAATGCAAGATGCACAATTTAATTTTTTTTATTTTCTGCAATGCAGCCCAACTTCCACAACAAACTTTTTAATTCAGTTAAAGCGCAACGTAACTCTGCAATTACAGAATGGAATTTTTGTAGCAGTCAAATCGCAACCCAACTTTTGCAATCAAATTTGCAAAACACGATGCAAATTTTGCATTTTTGCAATTTTAAGTGATAAAAGAGCAAGTAGCTTGCTGAAGAAGATTGGCATTTGACAATACATTGAAATGAAGTAAAATTAGTTCAAAGTATAAAATTATCCATAGGCTATTACCCCCCCCCCAAAAAAAGAAAGTGCTGTGCAATTAATCTGCAACAAATTAAAAAATTTTAATGTGCAACGCAACTTTTGCAATTGCCAAGGTTGCACTTGGCCCACCTCTGGTTTAACCACATTCACAAACCAATTTTGTTAGAATTAAAAATATAGCAACATTAAATCTAAAATGCTTTATGTTTGACTTGTTGCTGAGTTTACAACAATTGACACATATTTTATTAATTTAAACCACAAACCTAATCACAGAAATATAAAATAACATGGATAAATTATATTCATTATATTTAAGCTACTGTAATGATTGATTTTAGACTTTGTTAATGGAATTTTGCCCACAGAGTTTTGGGATTGCCATTAGTAAATAAGCAAATCTTGTTAGAAATAAGATACTGACCAACAAATCAGGGTTTTCTAACCCTCTTAAATATTTTAAAACAGTTGTTTTGTGCTTTACCTCATCTTCAAGGTGTTTGTTTTCAAAATTAGAAACTGGTATTGCAATACCTTCATCCCAGTCCATGTCTGATAATATATCCATTGTTGATTAGCTTATTGTTTAAGGCACCTTACTTGACAATTAAACAGCTCTTAATACAAATTCAACAATAGGACAAAAATTAACAAAATCTACAACATTATTCACATTGTAGCCTACTTTAAACTAGGACACTCTTACTAGTTTCTTTTAAATCTAGGCTAAACACAAAATGATATTACTATTTTATATAGGAGTCAGCAGCAAACATCATTAACTAGTTTAGTGGTTGCTTCAATATAATCTGAGACATCTACCGCATCCCACATATATATGCATGATTACAAATATAAAACTACTGGTACGCCAATAAACCCTATCAATTATTAGATTAAGTTAAATGCATAGAACAGGAAAACAGCTCATAGGAAGTGATGCTAAGTGTAGATAAGTTTCAAATATTGGCCAAAGATAGGCTATGGGTTACTAATCATATCAGACATCTTTATAAATATTATCCTATTTGGAAAAAAAAAGACGTGAGCAAGGTCACGGTGAAAAAACAATCAAGATCACCGTGACCTTACTCGCTCCTTTTTTTTGCAGTTGCTCACTTAACTTAGCATCACAGTGTTTTACCAGAGTTAAACAGTACTTTTATCAGTGTCAGTTTTATTTCAGCATATTAAATCAGCGTATGTTTTTGTTTTTAGACCCCTGATGATTCTTTCATACCAGTAGGTGAAACAGTCTTGATAGTTCTTAAAATTTTTAAATTTAAAGTGGTACCGGTATATTTTATTGTAATCCTATTTGCAATAAATGAAGCCTGATTGGGAAACAAATTACGGTACCGGCAGTTAAAAGTCGCTGTGGCATGGTGTTATTTTAGGCCTATAAGTTTGCAAAATACGGTACCAGTGGTCTACTAGCCAGTTCGTTTGTCAGCAATTATGCTACAACAATGTGTTAAGTTACAGCCAGAAACTACCTAGGAGCAGCCAAGCTGTACCATAGTTTAGGTTACTTTACCTTAACGAAGTGCCAGACTTTGAAAAAAGCACTTTGAGATCCTACGATTGATTTTTATATAAAAAAGCAGTAGCCTATATGAATACGGTATAGCCCATATAAATTAGTTATAGAATTTATTCCATAACCAGACACACACGCAGTAGTAACTAGTATTAGTAAAATAGCACTGTTCATGACCAAATGACAGAATAGGCTACTGTACCACTTTTCCAATCAGCTGTCAACATTTCCTAATATCAATGAAACATGGGCTACTACTGCTAGTGCTACCACATTGGACATTGTTACATGCAATGATTATACGTAGTTTATCTGTGCTATACTAACCCAAATAGATTAGAATTTAAAATTTCTGACACTTAATAGGCTATTTCTGATTTCTTTTATGCTTGCTTTTTCTGCACTGACAATTCGCCTTACACCTTACTGGCTTTTGCTGTTTAAAGTGTTGCCGTAGTGACCATCAATGCCAATAGTGTTCCATTAGGTGGCAGAAGCGATTAATTTGCTTCGAAAAAAAAACATGGAAAAACCATAATTTTCATATTACCTATGATATTACCACTGCGTACTTACTTTTTGTCGTTGTGCACAGCTCTTGGTTAAAGGGAAGCTCTTGCCTACTTAGGCTATATATCACTCAATACCCGACGAAATTTTTAGGTCTTTGCAAACAAAACGAACTTTCGAAGCTGAAGATTTATGGATAGAACTTGAAAGTAAAAAATTTCATTATATCATTAATTCATTGCCATCGTAATAAACTATTATTACCTTTCGAAGACAAGCTCTGTGACACCTTAACTGATTTAGAAAACAGTAACGTAAATTATATCGTATATGGAGATATTTATGTAAACTACTTTGCGAAAGACAACGAAAAAATTGCTGATTACATGACTACTTTAGCTATGATTGGGTGCAAAATGAGGATAAATAATCACACCAGATTTGGCAAAAACTGTAGGCCTTCATTGCTAGATCATATATATACCAACATTGACAACACACACACAATTAGTGGGGTAGCATTAGTTGAGTTGTCAGACCATTTACCGACATTTTTATGGTAAAAAACACATGTTGTGTTAAAAATGATACCAAATTGATACGCTGCATGAAGCATTTCGTTCTTGAAGAGTTTTTAACTGATTTGAATGCTAAAATGCCTGAAATCAAATTAAATTACTCAGCAACTAACGTTGATACTGATGTATCTAATATTACTCTTTCTTTTAAGTCAGTGCTAGACGAACACGCCCTTTTGAGACCGCAGACGCAAAATAAAAGAAGACTAAACAAAAAGCCCTGGATTACTTCTGGCCTCCTTAAGTCCATAAAAACTAAAAATAAGTTGTTCAAAAAACTTTTTAAAAGCAATAATCATAAAGAAAAAGCGTTTTACAAAAAATATCTGAATAAACTGACGCGTGTAAAATATGCTGCAAAACGTAATTACGACGAAAACTAAATTAAAACCAACTCTAGAAACTCTTCTCAAACATGGTCTGCAATTAGAGAGATAATTGATTGCAAGCATTCACCTAACAAAATTAAATTGCCCTCTGTACCATTTGTGGACAACCTCTGTGATTATTTTGCCACTATTGGTGCCTCTTTGTCTAAAAACATTGCACCAAGAAATAATTCTTCGTTCAAAATTCACAGTAAATCCAGCATGAATTCTTTTGTTTTTCATGAAATTACTGAACGTGATGTAAGTGCTTGTATTAATAACATCAAAATTGACTCTGCGCATGGCATTGATGAAATTCCTTCTAAATTCGTAAAAATGTCTAACTGTATTCTATCGTCTGTACTAGGAAAATTGTTCAACAAATGCATAATACTAGAAACCTTTCCAGATTCATTTAAAATGGCATGTGTTGTTCCAATAGCCAAAGTTTCATCCCCCAAGTCACTGGGTGATTTTTGACCGATTTCTCTCCTCTCTGTTTTCTCTAAAGTGTTTGAAAAACTCATTGAAACGAATACGACAAAATTTGTGAATAAAAATAACATTTTAACACCTTCACAGTTTGGTTTTAGAGAAAACAGCTCCACTGATCTAGCTATTGCAACATTTTATGACAAATTACTAAATAATATCAATGATAGAAAAATTACATGTTCCATCTTTCTTGATTTAAAGAAAGCCTCTGATTTAGTAGATATAATAACCATCTTATTAAAAAAACTTCACCATTATGGATTGCGAGGCCCTGCATTTAATCTATTGCAATCCTATCTTACAGGATGTAAAATCTGCACGAAAGTGGGGTGCAACATATCCAAATTGTGCAAGATAAAACATGGAGTTCCGCAAGGTTCGATATTAGGTCTGCTATTGTTCTCACTATATGTCAACGACCTGCCCAATGTTTCTAATTTAGAAACTATACTCTGTTTGCAGATGATACAAACTTACATATTTCTCATAACAACATCAAAGATCTACAATCTGTGATAACAAATGAAATTAAAAAATTGACTCATGGATGAAACTCAACAAATTAACCATCAACTACAAAAAAAGCTGCTATATGCTTGTTGGTAAAAAAACGTACAAAACTGACGAAGTTCAAATTGTGTATTGATCATTACCCAATTGAAGTGAAAAATAGCATTAAGTATTTAGGAATTCACTTCGATAGGGAATTATCGTGGAAAATTCACATTGACTATCTCGCTAAAAAGCTTTCTAAAGTTTGCAGAATGATCTATAAATCACGTCACTACGTTCCTTTGTCAACTCTTCGAATAGTTTATCATAGCATGTTTCACTCACATATTCAATATTCTTTGATAAATTGGGGGAGAGCTGCTAAAAGCCAGTATTACAAATTTTCAATTCTGCAAAACAAAATTTTACGAGCCTGTTTATTTCGTCCCCGTCGTTATAAAACGAATTTATTATACTCCAGGTTTAGAGTTTTGAAGTTCGAAGACATGATCAAAATGGAGTTCGCCTAATTTATTATGTTTAAGTACAGCAATAACATGTTACCAAATTCTTTCAACAACCATTTTATCAAACGCGAAAACATACATAACTACAATGCTAGACAAAAAACTAGAAATGAGTACTTTCAAACTTTTTTCGGCATTGAAACAGGGAAAAAACGTTGCATCATCTCTGTTTGAACAAAGGGAAAAGTATTCCGCAAGAATATCGTCAATGTTCTTTCATAAAATTTCAGAAATTTTGTAAAAATAAGCTATTACACAGTTACAATTGATGTGTTTAACTACGAGAAATATCTGGCTGTCACTAGTTTTGCGATATTGTTGAATTTTTATTGTTATTTTTGTACTTCCATTGTATCTGCTGTACTTTTCATGTGTAGGTCACTATACAGACAATACATCTATACTAAACATGTTGAGCTTTTAACAATGTCCAATGTCAAAATAATTCAATTTCTTAAGCAAAAGACAGTTTTGTTTTTTTTTGTGTGTGTGTGTGTGAATTCATATGAACCAGGCACGCTGCGTCTGTCTAAGCACACCAACGCAACGTACCCATTTTGGGGTTCTTTTTGCAAGCTTTTCGTGAGGCTGGGCTTCTGCAACGAGTAGATTGCTTGGCCAAAATGGGAAATAAACGTATAAAGTGTCTTTCCCAAGGTCACAACACCAGTGGATCTCTGATTCCATCGATTGTGCTGTGCACTTTTATATTGCCGTGTACTTTTATCGTGCTGTGTACTTTTCATTTCCGAGATTATAATATTTTTTGTACTAACTTGAGTCACTCCACAGTACAGATGACAATTCATTTTCAGTAGAAAAAATTATACTGAATCGGTTTGATTTGAAATTTATTAGTGAAAAAATGGTGACTCTTACAGTAAAGAGCTATCAAAAACGGGCGGTGGACCATGCAAAATGGTAAATTCTGCAAACTCTGGATTAGTTTCGCTATCAAATAAACTATTGGGTCTTCTGCTTCCCAAAATTTCTCTCCTTATTCATAAATTCATGCCACAAAACCATCATGAATCAAGCAATAATGTGTTACACGTCTTTTTTTTTTTATTACCAAGAACCGGCGAAACAAGCGCAATTGCAGGAAAAAAATCTTCGAAAATTTTTACAAGTGGTCTAGAGCATTTTTGAATTTATCCAAAGATTCGGGCTAATTCTCAAACATTTTGAGCCATTTTTAGTTTTTTTCCGCAGAAAAAAAATGTTGGTACGAACAAAAAATGTTAGCAACGAACAAAAAAATGTTTGGCCGAACAAAAAAATTTTCGGAAAAAAATTCAAAAATATGTAAAAATTTGCGAATAAAAAAAATCTTCGGCCGAACAAAAAGATTCTGGCCAAAGATTTTTTTGTTCGTAAAAAATCTATGAATATTCGGAAAAAAGGAAAATATTTGAAACGAAAATTCGGAAATTTTATTCGTAACGAAGACCATAGTATGCTAATTTCACGAAACACGAATATTCGTGTTTTTCCAAAGACCATAGTATGTGGCCCCTGGCAAGGGCGTCGGCAGAAAATTTTTCAGGGGGGGGCAATAAGAATAAATCTAGTATCAACTACTAAAAATGGAACAATTTTTGAAATTTGGGAGGTTTGAGAGAAGCATGTGAAAATCCACGGGGGACCATGGCCCTCCCCGCCCCTCCTTTCCGACGCCTATGGCCCCTGGACTTGACTTCCACAGAATTAGCGAAACGCAAGCCACACAATTCCATCATCAGAGCGTCAGCCAATCAGAATCGACTTCCGTTTCGCCAGTTTTTTTTCGGATTTTATCAAAACTATAAGACTTTGAAAGTTCATTCTTTTTGCAAAGACCTTAGAATTTTGTAGTGTATTTAATAATATAGAGCCTGGCTAGGCTAGAGCATAAGAGAGATATTTATTTTGCCACAAAAGTGCAACTTCGAATAATTAATTTACGTAATCAACCAATGAATAAAAAATAAACACTTAGCGACCAGGAGCATAGGCGTAGCCAGAGGGGGGCCCAGGGGGCCCGGGCCCCTCCAATCAAAATACCACTAACGACAAAAAATTATGACAACATAGCCTAGCGATGTTTAGTTGCAGTTTTTTTTTCAGTAATTACGCACATAACAGCAATTAACAATAACATTAATGACAACAAGGGAGTCCCGGGGCCCTTAACTAACAACCAGGGGGCCCTTACTAACAACTAAGGGGTCCTGGGGCCCGGGACCCCTAACTGAAAACTAGGGGACCAAAACTGAAAACCAGGGGTCCACAGGGCCCCTAACCAACAACCAGGGGGCCCCCTAACTGACAACTAGGGGGCTCCGAGCCCCTAATCGAAAACCAGGGGGCCAGGGGCCCCTAACCTACAACCAGGGGGCCCCTAATTGACAAACAGAGGGCCTTGGGGCCATTAACTGATTACCAGGGGCCCCAGTGCCCCTGACTCACAACCAGGGGGCCCTGGGGCCCCTAACCGACAATGAGGGGGCCGCTAACCAACAACCAGGGGGCCCCGGAGTCCCTAACTGACCACCAGAGGGCCCCGGAGCCCCTAACGCACGACCAGGGATCCCCAGGGCCCTTAACTAACAACCAGGGGGCCCCGGGCCCCTAACCGACAACTAAGGGGCTCCGTAGCCCCTAATCGACAACCAGGGACCCCACGGCCCCCCTAACTGATGACCAGGGAGCCCTGGGCCCCTAATTAACAACCAGGGGGCCCTGGGGCCCCTAACCAACAACCAGGTGGCCCTGTAGTCCCTAACTCACGACCAGAGAGCCCCAGGGCCCTTAATTCACAACCAGGGGGCCCGGGGCTTCTAACCGACAACCTGGGGGCCCCAGGGCCTTTAACTGGCAACCAGGAAGCCCCAGGTTCCCTGATTGACGTCCAAGGTTCCCGGGCCAGGGGCCCCTTAATTCAAATTTTTAACAATTTATATGCACAACCTAGCTGTGAGAAATCTAAGAGTTTTGACCTAAAAGTTGCCACCCCAGGCCCTCGTTTAACGTTATTATAAACTTAATGCTATAACACAGGCGGTAATGCAAACCCCCCAACTGAAATACTACCAATGGTAAATATAAAGAGAGTATAGCCAGTATGTTGTCCCTCTCCGGAATTGCAGTTTTTTTAATTTAGGATTTAAGCGTACAAAAGTAAGCAATAATAATACGGACCACATGTCCACGTCATAATAATGTCATGCAATTCTTGGACGTATCAAAAAACTGTCAAGTGAATTGAGTCGAGTCCTCCTCGTTTTGGAAAAAAGTTATTTTAATATTGATTTAAATGTTTTTTTTATGAAAGAACTTAGTAGGGGAGCGATCTTGTCTCAAAATCATAGGCGTAGCCAGTGGGTGGCCGAGGGGACCCGGACCCCTTAATCGAAATGCCACCAATGACAAAAATTTGTCAAAAAAGCCTTGTTTCTTCATTTTCAGTTTCTTTTAGCATCTTTGCGTATACGCGTACAACAGTAATTAACAATAAATAATATTGACGACCTAGGGGCCTGGCCCACCCCCTTAATTCAATTTTTTCGTACCAATTTAAACGTATAACCAGGGTGAAATCAAGAGTTTTTGTCCTAAAAGCTGCTACCTCAGGCCCTCATCTAAACTTTTTTGACCCGGACAAATGGGTTCCAGAACAAATGGGTCCCAGAACAAATGGGTCCTGGACAAATGGGTCCCAGGACAAATGGGTCCCAAGACAAATGGGTTTCAGACAAATGGGTCCCAGGACAAATGGGTCCCAGGACAAATGGGTCCCAGACAAATGGGTCCCAGACAAATGGGTCCCGGACAAATGAGTCCAAGGACAAATGGGTCCCAGGACGAATGGGTCCCAGGACGAATGGGTCCCAGGACGAATGGGTCCCAGGACAAATGGGTCCAGACAAATGGGTCCCAGGACAAATGGATCCCAGACAAATGTGTCCCAGGACAAATGGGTCCCAGGACAAATGGGTTTCGGACAAATGGTCCTAGGACAAACGGGTCTGGGACAAATGGGTCCCAAATAAATGGGTCTCAGGACAAATAGGTCCCGGACAAATGGGTCTCCTACAAATATTATTAGAACAATATATTCAAATTTGAATATGTTTTTAAGAGATTTAAAAGTGAAGAGGCAACAATGCAGTGTCGTGGTAGTTTAACGATTCATTCTAAGTAATAGCAAAACTAGGTGGGAGCTTGCTGAGAAGCAAACCCATTGAACGACCAACAAATGTGGAATAATGAGACTCTCAAAATTACTTTTCGCTTTCCCGCGAAGAAAGCAATTACAAATTTTTTCCTCCTGGCCACTCAGCAGGGTTTAAAATTTTAAACAGTGTCAAAATGTATATTTTATCGACCACATAGAGACTAATAATAATAAAAAAAATACACCCTGTCTAAGAAAGGGTAATGATTAATTGCTGGGGTGCACATTTGGGGAAGTTTTGGCCCCTTAAATGTTTATCTCTTAAATATTTATTTACACAAATCACATTTTGCAATTAAAGAAAAACAAACTTTCAATGCTATTTGGATTGCATTTTACACCTTTTTACAGTCATTAGACTCGGCTCAGATGAGGGGAAGCAAGGTACATTTACATTCCTATTCACGCGGTTGCTTTTAACCAGTACTTAAACTGTAAAATTTTGTATGGGAAGACGCTTTTGCAGGCTTGACCAAACGCATTCGGAATGTGAAAGCACTTTAGCGGAAATTATGTTTTTCCATCTTCGAAATCGAGTGGAAAGAGAAAAAGGTCTTCACCAATAATTGAAGAGTTTTTGTCCCCGAAATTAAGTGAAGACCAAATAAAAAAAAAAGGTCTTTACCGCAATTTGGGACTAAATTCGGCCGGAATTTATGGGATTTATTTATGCTGCCAGGCATTTTTTCGTCTGTTCAACTAGCGCTCAAACCTCGATGGAGAAACGTTGAATCTGATGAGGAGACGCTAAATCTCGATGGGGGGGACGCTAACTGTCGATGAAGGGACGCGTCCCTCTACAATTTAAAAACTGCTTCGAACTCTTATTTACTAGCACTCTTAAATATCTAAGCAAAAATGTTTGCTTGCGACAAAGAGAAATGGACGACAGGTAAACCAAATAAAAAAATTTTACATCACCGAAAATTCCTGTTTACTTTTTGTTAATTTTGACTCGAACGCGAACTTAAATTATTACTCTAAAACGACCTCAAATTTAACCCAAACCCTAATTCTAACCCTACATCTTCAATTATACTCGCTATAGTACGCCGAAGCTTGTAACGAGTTTTCGGGGCCCATCTCCACATTACTGCGCCTGCGAACTACACAGCTTCGACTTTTTGAAGAAATTGCAACGGTGGCAATCCGTTGGCAATACTATGTTCAATTTTGAACGGCCCGAGATTTGAACCTAAGACCTCCCGCTCCAAAGAAGAACGCGTACCGACTTACCGCTCGACCAACTGCCCAGAATTCTAATCTTATAAAACTAAATGAAAAGTGGGCGGATGAATATTCTCAGTTTCGTTCTACTCTCTATGACTTAAAATTTTTCAGCGAAACAGTTACTCCCAATAAAATATTCTGTATTGGTGTACACTAAAACAGAAAATTCATCACGGCCAATGTACGGTGCCAAAAAGCAATACGGAAACAAAAAGTTAGATAACTGTCTTATCAATGATTGTTTGCATTTGAAAAAGTGCGTTTACTTAAGTCAGGGTTATTCAAAGTTTTTCGATGGAGGGCTAAACTGTGCTCAATGAGATTGCGTGCGAGTCAATCAAACCCACAAAAACAGAACTGAGAAAAACAATAGTTTGGTCAGCATTAAGATTTTGTGAAGGAAAAGAAAGGTAAACCCCCCGAAAAAAAAAAAAATAATGCGATGTTCTTTCCAGTTGGTATCTTTCGTTCAAGATTGTTGGCGATAAATGCATTGACACTTGTTGGTGTTATGTCAAGGGAATATAAATTGCAATTATTATTATTATAATTTTGGCAGTGCACCAAACTTACATTCTTGATGCTGGCCGGATTAAGCTTCTTTGCGGGAAGCAGTTGGCCTTTGAACCCCCCTTCTTTAAGTTGTTTGCCACAAACAATTCGTAAAACTCAACTTGGAAAAGAGTGCCCAGATTCATGAATTTTTTTTTTAATTAAAAAAAAAGCCATGGATTAGGTTTTGGATAAATTTGAAACTAACTGTTTCTGTATAATAAACTGGACTCTTTGGAAGGTATGACACCAAGCATGAAATATGCTGGAAGATGGGCAAAGGAAAATATTTAGGAGGCTTTGTCCTTCCAACTGGTTGAAGCGTAAATATCACAGAATATTTTGAATACGTTTACGTCAAAATACACTCACAAGCAATTACTCAGATTTCAAAATTAAGGTTTGGTCTGCAATGGGCGTAAAATCGCGAGCGTTTGAGCCTATTCTTTGTTTATTGCACAAATTTAGCTGATACTCCGGTAAGTACGCCGAGCTACCGATTTGTATGTGCTGAAAAAAATTTATATGCACCCACAATTTTACGCCCATGTGTAGATCAGGTCTAAGCCTGCTGTTTACGCATGGAAATACGCGTGATACCGTACAAAAAACAAACAAATAAAAAAAAAATAGGCAAAATACATGCAATCAAATTTACGCGCGTAAATACACGTGATTGGTAAAACACACCGAATAGAATGTTAAAAAGTAATATGCAGTAACTAGCAAAATTGCCAAACAAGAAAGTGTCTACGGTGAGCGACTTTTGGGATATTGTATAAACGATTCTTAATGCACAAGCAGTTTTACACACCAAATAGTTACGCAATTACTTATACTAATATCAGTTATATTCCTGCAACGACTTGAAAATGGTTGCCACTGGAGTTATTCAAATAAATTGCATTATTGGTTCCACGCCCTAAGTTAAGGACATCTCGACAGTGCCAGCAAAATACTTTACCAAATTGGCACCACACAAAAATTGGAGTTTTCAGCCATGATGAAGCAACGAAGAGTTCGTCAGTTGTCCCCCAAACACGATCTTCTTCCATTTTAGTGGTTTTTAAATATTCAGACTGAGACTTGCCGCTTGCTACATAGTTAATTTGGCGCATGTGTTCGCAAATGTGTTTCCTCACCTGGCTGTGATTCTTTTCGGATCCACTGCACACTAAGCTAAGGCAACGAAACAAGCGGTTACCGTCACCAATAACAACCACTATATATTGTTGAGAAGGAACGGTGAACTGATTAATGGTATTGCCCCGCCAAAAATAAGCCAAAGAAGAAACAAATTCTAAGTGGTTGCTTGAACACCTTTCTTCCTGCCATGACTTGATTGGAGGATCAAACACCCATGTTATCACATTAGTTTTCTGCGACAACAGTACAACGGGGTCTTTGTTATCGGTGCTAGTAGCATTTCTTGTTTGAATGGATTGTGAGGTTAAAAGAAGATTTAAGTCCTCTTCATCTTTGGAGCTTTTGCTTTGACTTACACTACTGCTTGATACTTCGTCTTGTTGTTCCGTCGTAATGGGCTGGTGGCTAGTTGAAGAAAAAGCACTTCCCATAAACATAAATCCAAGGGACTTTAAATACATCATTTGTCTTCCTTGCACT
The DNA here is from genome assembly GCA_963965965.1 of Trididemnum nubilum. Lineage (NCBI taxonomy): Eukaryota > Metazoa > Chordata > Ascidiacea > Aplousobranchia > Didemnidae > Trididemnum > Trididemnum nubilum. The sequence goes on from OZ014486.1 coordinate 9,948,503, forward strand.
TTGACGTCAAAGTACAAACTAACTTTATTTTTGATGCGTTGGTCCAACTTCTTCTGCTTTGTACTTTTAGTTTTGGTAGGCAATCCAGATAAGGCAAGGGTTCGGTCGAAAGTGGCTTCAATTTCAATGTCATGCAATTTAGAAATAAAGGAAAACAAATTTAAATGGCTGGCTTCACATAGCCGATTCAATTTGTTGTGAAAGCCTTCCAGCAAGTTTGTGGTCCGGGGTAGTTCCTTTAAAACTCTCTCATGACAATTCCACACTTCGGGGGGAAACATTGGGTCAAGGTGTTTCCTGCCAACAGTTTTTCCGTGGACATAGTATTCGTGGATATGAGCCACAACAGAGTCTAGCTTTGAGTCGATTTTGTCAACTAGGTCATCAAAGGTAGTTTTGATGTCACTGACCGGAACAAATGCAAGAGCAATAATGCAATGCACATCTGTCCGAAGGTTAGTGCTATTCTGCTGATTAAGGGAAGCCTGCAAGCCAGCTTTTTGTGCACGCCTCCAAATCATTTAGCCGAAATGAAAAGCATCCACGAACTTCAGCAGATGGAAAAACTTCCGCAGCGGCTTTCATGAAACCCAACTCAAAATTGGATAGGATAAAAGTAGAGTTGGGTTGCATGTTCGTCTCACTACAAATAAGTCGTACAACTTCACTAAGCAGTTCTATGTACGCTTCCTTTTGCGTACTCGAAAGCAAAGCATAAACACCCGGTGTCCAAGCTCCGTCCACGTAACTATGAATAGTGTACAATTGAGTAAAGATTTGAGGCACCACCTTAAAAGTCCCATCGGACAACCATGCAGACCCAATGCCTAAGACTTGTAAAGAACAAGTAGTTCCAAATATCAAAATCCTAGTTCCACCCGCAGTGGTAACATCTTTTTGCAAAAAAAGTTGGTCAGCAATGTATTGGTACCTCTGGGGTATATCTTTTAGCTCCTGCAATGTTTGAGGAGGCCTTGGGTGAATGGAAGCTTGTTGGCGTCGAATTGCTCTTCGAATACTTTCTTTTTGAGGCAGTTTAGCGTAACAAGCTTCATTCAACAGATCTTGAGATTACTTGACAGTGGTTGTTACAAACGGTAAAGTCTTTCTAACCCGGTCTTGTGATATGTGTCTGTTTGCCAAATCGTTTCTCGTTAAATCTTAATTCTTAAATTTGAATATCTGCCAAGACTTGCCAATCCGAACCATATTGTGTTTTCTGCAGGGCAACGATGCGTAGTATTATAGCCAACTTCAATAACGTGTAGGAGAGCTATGCCAAACTCTCCCAATCCCTTATTCCTTCTCACAACTGAGCACTTGATTTCCTTGGTTTTTTAATGGAATTTATTATTTAATTGAATGAAGAAAAAATACAGAAAAAATAAAATAACGAAGTGGTCTCAAAATTCTCAAAATACGGGCCAATTCAGGGCCTTCCTTCCAATCTTTAAGACTGTCCCCTCATAGTCAATAGTCAAATCCATAAGCAAGAACGAATAGGAAGGGTAAGGGTAAGGGATCGCAAAACGCAATTTACCCAAGTTAAGCAGCATTTAACACGTATCACCAAAAACTGATACTGTTCACTTCACTCATTTTTTGTCACTACCACGTTTTCAGGCTCGAAGCAGGTTTAAATAGTTCCAAGTTGTAGAAAACACGTGGGATCGCCTATTGTCTAGCATCAAAGGCCAGAAATTAACAAACAAACGTTGTCAGCTGCTACTTCTACAGTTGTCTCAAAACAAATAATGCACAAAAGAATATTCTTACACCGAAAATACGATCTAATTAGCGTTTTTAAGGTTTTTGAAGATGCGCCTTTGAAGATGAGCAAATTAGCAGCGTGTTTTTAACAAAGGACAATAATTACTCATTAATTTAACTTAAACACCGATTAGACAATGACAAATAATCTTTTCGATTTAAGTCACAACATTGCGAAATCCAATAATTAATCAGACACAATAAATACACAAACAAAGATGTAAAATTGGGTCTTCAGTCATTAGTTGAAAGCAGGGCAGATTATTTTTAATGATTTTAACAGTGGTTATCAAGACTTTTTCGGGCATTGCATCAGAGGATAGGCTGTTTTCCTTAAATCTTCTTTTCAGAATCAAAGAGTTGCATTCGCCATAGTCCACGCCGTGTCCTACGTGGCAAGAAGAGGGAAATCCATCTAAAACCTCCGTTCGTTTTTCATTTAAATGCATAGTTGCGGCACAACCCAAACGTTTCATTCTGCACCTCCATATCTCTCCTCCATTTTTTAGTTTTTTTCCGTATACATAAGCAAAACCATTCAATAGCAGCATTGGTTTACCTTTTTGAGTGACCGTGCATTCCATTATTAGCATAGATACTGGTATCGTAATGTGTACTGACTTGACCAAAACTGCGCGAAAAACACAAAAAATGTATGACGTTTTTGACAAGTTATGAAGCTGGTATCTTATTTTAGGGACAGTAATGAAAATTTACTGAATAGGCCTTTAACGCTAAATCCAGAATTTTCAAAAACTGTGTATCTCGATTGAAATTTACAGAAGGTGGATGGTCTTAAAAAAGTGTGCCAATATTTAGTCCAAATTTAGGGGTCGCAATTCGTTGGGTTTAGTCTCCGTAGTCTCCAGTGACAAACCGGAGAATTTACGAAGTTGGTTGGCGGGAGCTTATCAAGTTTGTCTTTAAATTATTTCTTGAGTTCGTGCTTACGTTTTTGAGTTTTGGGGGGGCATTACATGCTCTTCGTTATTTACCAAACATTCGTTATTCTTATGGTATTTCACTATTCATAATCGGTATTTGTAAATCGCTATTCATATGCGTTATTCGTTCGTTATTCATATGCGTTATTTGAAGTTTTTGTTTTTCGAATAACATATTTTTGGCTGTAACGAATAACGAATCGAACGCTATATAAGCCTATTATTACATGATCCATTCGTAACAAAAAAATTCATTTGAAAAGAATGAAATCACTTCGGTAACTTTGTTCTGACTTTTACGTCACAATTGCATCACATGTAGTCCTAAAAGTTGCACTCAATTATAATTGTTTGGAATTGTTTCACAATACCACACATCGCAATTATTTCATCTCTTCGACTGCTGTCAATTAACAAGCTTCGGTCGTTTATTTGTTATAAAGAAAAAAAATAACACTGGAATAAGTTTCAATAAACGAAGCCAGTTCTTCAAAAATAAACATGAAATAACATGAGTGAAAGAGTCGAGCTGGGCAACTTCGATTTGATGGTGAGAACTATCTAGCAAGTTGTGGAACGAAAGTACTCAATCGATTAATACAGCTGGAACTTGAAAAATTTGAGCTATTTCAAAAGTTTGTTCACTCCTTTTTTTTTTTTTTTTTTGAACAACGATCAAATTTTATGTAGTGACATATAGTTTTGTAATTATTTATTGAATGCCTTTTATATTCTTTGTTAAAGCATTTATAACAGTACTGTTCCAAAGTTTCAAATCAAATCACATCTTTCATTATACTCGCTGTATTAGGCCAATGCTGTTTATTTAACATGCGTAACTATTTACCGCTTGCAGTTGGCCAAGCCAATACTTTCTAGAAAGTTCCAATTCGATAGTTGCGCAGCTTTTCAACGTCACAGTTATTTTAACTAGTTTATTTCTCAAACTTTATCTTCGTTAGTTAACAATTACGCTACTTTAACATCATGTGCAAATTTCTGACTGTGACGTTACAATGATGTGATTTTTACGTACAAGTTAGTTTTTTTTTTTAGATTTTTCGAGATTGTTCCTTTTGCCTATAAATAACTTGAATATTCTTGACGTAGAGAACAGAAGTGAGAATAAGTTTTGACGTGAATCTGCTGTTAAATTGCATTACAAGTAGTAGCCTATTACGCCTCTCAGAATTCAGTTAATGCTAAGTTATGTAATAAAAATATAGTAGTTCTGTTATATTTCTGGAGCATGTCGAAGGTAAGGCGTCTTGACCTGTGCCCTTTAGCTTGTAGCGTAGCCGTGGGGTTGGGAGGAATTTAGTATTACTTAATTCTCAATCACTTCTCTCAAATCTTTTTCCATTAGCCCCCCTAATTATCTTTCTCTATAAAATATAGACGAAATAAATCACCCTTTTCCTGTCTGGTTTCAAGTACCAAAATAACAGCAAAGTATATTTAGTAGTTTTTTGGCATACTTTTTTTCGAAATTAAAATCTAGCATATTTCATTTGGATCTAGCATTTTCTAGTATATATTTGTATCATTTTTGTTTAGGTCTAGCATTTTTGTGGTTTATGATTAAATAAATTCTCCGAAGATGAAAATTTGATTTTTTCTAATCTTTAGCACGAGTATGTTAATTGGTAACGCTTGAAACGTAAATTCGTAAAACAATGTTTTTAACTAGTGGCGGCCGTTAGTGCATTTATAGGATGTTTTGTGGCGGCAATATAGTGATAAGGTTGTGCACCCCTGCTTTTTAGCTTCAATTTTTTTCTCACCTTCGAAACAATTTTTGATACGGATGTAAATTGTTGATATATAAATATAGCTCTTTAAGTTTTTCAAAATGAAAAATAAAACGGGGTGCAAAATGTTTAAAACAACTACAGTAATTGGTTTGTCCTTTGCTCGTATTAAATAATTGTTGTCGTCCGCTTTTTTATTAATCCTATTTCACTCTTCGATATTTTAAAAGAATAAATAGAATATTTTATCGTACAAAACGCTTGATTATCCAACTAAAAAAAGTTTTCTCTCGTTACTTGCGCTGGGGCAAGCTTAATTAAATTCAAAGCAAATCCATTTTGTCTAGGTATAGGAATAGCACCTCTCATTACCATAAACAAGGAGAACTATGCAGTTTCATGCATTTTGTATCGCTGAGAAAATTTCATCAAGCGATAGAGATTTTGCACAGCGCACTCAATTCAATAATTTTCAAAACAGGGTTATGCAATTAGCAATTTCCAAAAGCCATTGGTGTCTGAAAACTAAATAGTTGTAATTGAAAATTGATAGCAATCAATCAAAAACTTTCAAGCAATCTGATAGCAATCAATCAAGCAATCAATGAAAATGTTTCATTAACTTGCGAAAAAATGTTGTACGAGTACTTTTGCAGGTGGAAAAAAAACTTCAAACTTACTAGCCGTAGACCACAATGATTCGAACGAAAAGATCGAGACTACGAAAATCAGTTTCGAGACCGTGACCGCTCGAAACGTCAGCCCTTACGATGGCAAATAGTAACAACAAAATTTCACTCATCTTTTTCATGCTAGTAACAGATACTGCAATAATCTATACTTTGGTAAAGCGTAACTTATATAGCCTTGATTGGGTGATTAGGCCTACTTTCATCTTTTTGTTGCTATTATAAAAGCAAGAAATTGCGGTTATTTTTAACGAAAGTTATAAAATTGCATAAAAAGTTTTTAACTTCAAAGTCATTATTTATTGACTTCCTGTGTATAATTGTATATGCTTATAAGATTCTTTGGAGTTTGACTGAAATGTTTGATGATCGGATATGGATAATTGCTTCAGTAAGTTTTCGAAAAAGAATGATTTCTCCTTTTGTCTCGTTAGCCTTCTGGTGCCCTTTTAACAGTTGCATTTTCCCAGAAAAGGAACGCTTAGTTAGTTTTACTTTCTTCATAAGCGTAACCGCGCTGTAAAGATTTTGATTGAAAGCGCTTGTGTCGATCTTTAAAGGGTTCCGTCAGATCTACTGGTAGTTACAAAATATTTCATCAAATAAAATTACTCTATGCCCATCAGCATTTAAACGTGTGCAAGAAACTGCTATTCAAATCCCGTTTATCTCCACATCAATTACGGCTGGAGTATAAAGTTTCATAAGCTCTATCGAAGAAGTTGTTTACCATAAAATAGTTTTGGTCATGCTGTAGCGTGGATTTGGCAATATCCAGTTCCATCTGCCAGAAATCCTATCGACTGATTATTCTAAGTAATTATTCTTTCAAACTTTAAAAATGCTCAGGAATTACTTTGAAAAAGCAAAAAAATTTTAAAATGCAATGACTATTTTCGTCGTACCTTTAAACAGGGATGAGAAAGTGGTGGAAGCGGCAAATTTTAATGGTAGCCTAACGGAAGCTGGAAGTAGTAAAAGAGTGCCACTTTTGCTTCCACTAAGTCATTCATATCGAACGTTCAAAGCTCGAATGTAAGGTGCAATTTTTTGTCTAATATTCGACGATAAGTTCTTGTTTGATAAACCAGCTTTGCAAAGAAACCTGTATCAAGGTTAACGGTTCAATATAGACACCTTCCCCCGCTATCAATTCAACAATGAACCAAGTATAACCTACTAATTCATTTTAAAATGTAAAAGCTTTTCAAAACTCGCTGTCTTACTTTTAAAGATTTAGAAAATATATTCAAAAATTTGGGGCTTTGCCGATTTTTTGTAATCTAGCGGCATATTTTGATATAACACTGCATTCAGTAACATAAACAATTAAAATTTCCGACTGCAGCATTTAATTTTTCTCACTGTAACAATGTATTCTTGAAAAAGTAAATAGCGGAGAATATCCTAACTTCACTCAAACAAAGTAATAATAATATTATAGAACTTTCAAATATGGTGCTATAAATAGTGTATGTCTTATTGCCGACTACCGCTGCTGCACAAATGACATTTTTTCCAATATGTTCCAATTACAGTTTCCACGTTGGTAAATTACGTACCGGTACCTGACAAAAACTATATACCGGCCAGATGGTCGAGCGGTAACGTCTTCGTCTCTGGAGCGGGAGGTCTTAGACTCAAATCTTGGTCCGGTCAAATCGGACACAGTGTTGCCAACGGCTCGCCACCGCTGCAACATTTCTTCGAAAGGAGCTGTGCTTTGGCGTAATGCAGGAAGTAATGTGCAACAAAAGATTTGATTTGTAAAAACTAAAATTTGCTGTGTATGTAAACGATATTGTTGGATAAAAACTAAGCTTCACATGATATTCAATTAATAATTTTTTTAGTGTAGTAAAAATGTTTAAAACATCGACCAGCGGCCACGCATTGCTGGTGCCCAGCGACATAATAAGCATTATTGCTTTATTTTGGCTTAATGTGGGCCTTTGACGGGGTGTGCGGTTCTCTATTCCTAGGTGTATGAGTCAGCACAAATTTACAAGTTCATGCTGGCAATGAATTATCTGCCTTGTCTTTTACTAGTTTCCGAAAATTCTTTTGAAGAGTTAAAACAAAACCGCCAAACAATTTGACCGCTCAAAGCACCCACAGCGCAAGAAGATTTAAATGTTGAAAAAAATTGTTCTGTTAACTTTGTGTTGTTTCAGTTTTCGAAATAAAACTTGTCATACTGATAACGCTGTATTTCAATACAAAATGGGCTTTAAAATTTGATTGCTCGGTTTACAAAAATGTACTCAGATTTTTCCGCATACTTCTTAATATTAAGACTTCCACCGTACATTTTTGTGGTACTCATGCCGGTACTGTAACAGTCTAGGTCTTGTGACGAAATTGACCAGCATTCATTTGTCTCGGACCCATTTGTCCTGGGACCCATTTTTGCGGGACCCATTTGTCCTGGGACCCATTTGTCCTGGGACCAATTTGTCCGAGGACCCATTTGTCCGAAACCCATTTGTCCGGGACCCATTTGTCCTGGGACCCATTTGTCCTGGGACCCATTTGTCCTGGGACCCATTTGTCCTGGGACCCGTTTGTCCTGGGACCCACTTGTCCAGGACCCATTTGTCTGGGACCCATTTGTCCGGGACCTATTTGTCCGGGACCCATTTGTCCAGGACCCATTTGTCCGGAAACCTTTACATGCGATTCTCAGCGCACTCCTATCTTTTTCATTTTAGTCTCTATTTCAACAAGGGTGTTCAAATTCAACACTGAACACCTTTCGCGATACGAAAAAGGCAGACAGGCAGTTTACGATAAGTAAAAAGTCACTCAACCGAAACTGCGCAGCGAATCAATTTATTTATTTAAAAAGGTGCAAGAAAAATAATACAAAGGCAATGTGCCAAATAGAAATATTAATAAACGTAGAACAAAACGCATATTGGTTAATAATTACATCGGTGCTTCGCAGCGAGTGCTGGGTGTTCACTGAACACCTTGAACACCCAAAGAATACGCCCATGGTACTTGCAGTGTGTTTATTACTTGCACAATATTCCATACTTCCAAAAAGTTTATAATCAAATTAAATCTTTCATTATACTTGCTATATTATACGCCGAAGCGTGTCGGCGAGGTCCATCTTTCGCGTCATTGCACCTGCAGGCAACACAGCTTCTGCTGCTGAAGGACTGTTGTTGAAGTGGTGAGCCGTTGGCAACACTGCGTCCGATTTGACAGGCCCGAGATTTGAACCTCAGACCTCCCGCTCCAGAGACGAACGCGTCACCGCTCAACCAACTGTCTGGTAAAGCAAGGCTATATTTTGTTATTTATTCTTCAAACGTTAATTTATTGTGCCGCCCAATAAAAGCAAAACTTACGACTTTTTTTCTTTCTGATCGATGATTGTCGGATTAGCCGGCACGGAGTTTGACAAACTCTTTGGATCAATGGTTTTGGAAGTGTTGCACAGAAATTAGCCGCGATTATTTAGGCTCGGCTAATGAAATAGGAGCCGCCCCGCAAGGTTGAAATCTTTCGTAATTTTGCCAATCGATTGTGTTCGTACCATTATAATTTATGAGATGCTGTGTTGGACTATTTCCATTGCACTGCGATTTGATGACAAATTAATCTGTGGTTAATATCAGGGTTTCAAAAAGAGCTCTATAACCACAACGAAGAGTTGGTATCTCACGATATTTCTCTATACTGCAAGTTAGTGACAAGCTTAGTTTTTCCTGCATACGACTTTCATGACGTGCGTACAGAGGTTGAAAATATACTAAAATATTTGCTGCATTATAGTGCTATTACCAATTGCCACCAGGCTGAATGATTAATAATTAACAGTTTGGACTTCCTTGCATTAACATGCTGCAAGCTGATGTACTTCAAAGAGAAACCAGAGCTGCTTTATTATAGCGCTTACGCGTTGATAATACTATTTCTTTCATATTAGCAGCCAAAAGATCTCACCAGAGAATTTCAAAAATAACTTTTTGGCTGAAATCAAACCGCAGCAATGTGATTGGAATTCCGAACCATATAAGAATTAAGAAGTAATATAGATTTGTATAGTATTGTAGCTTCACTGTAGTCAGAAGATGATAAGATGTGCTAAAGAAATAATAATTTGAGGGCTCGGTTGCAAATAAACTCTCCTCGAAAATCGTTACAGCAGTAACATAAATTAAGCCTTTGTTTAAATTGACCATTGGAACGACCGACGCTCGCGTCGCGTGTTCCTTCGTTTTTACTTGGCCATTTTCAAATTAATGAGTGCAAAGTTTCAGACTTTAGCTTATAACTCAAGAACGGTTTGGTTTAGTTACATGAAATTTTGACAGCAGTTTGAGATTATTGATTTGTGCGTTTGTACTAAATTTTAAGGCTATTATTAACGTGACGTTGGTTTTAGGACCCAAAAACCGTCCCGAAAGTTTGGCGTAAAAAGTGGTTTCAATCGAAAACGGCTTAAGTACGGTAAAAATACTTCACACGGTTAATATGTCTTAAGATACCATTTTATCCCAAACAACCCACTTTTGGCCGCGATAAGTTTTTTTTTTTTTTTTTTTTCTTTCTTCCTAAATTTTGTACGCTCTTCTTCTCCATACCACAAAACATCAAAATCTAATTTTTAATTAAAGTTTTTGAGTTGCAAAGGCAATTTTGTATCACGAAATTTTTTGGGCCGACTCCCTCGGAAACCCCCCAAAATGGGGCCCCAAAAATCAATTTTTTGAACGACTCAAGCTAGGGTGCCAGTGTTTTTTGATATGAACAGATATTTAAGAGGCAAATATTTTGACGTAATTTGGGGGTACCACCTCTCGGAAACCCCCCAAATGGACCCCCCAAAATGAATTTTTTGAACGGCTCAAGCTAGGGTGGCATTTTTTTAAATATCAGCAATACTTTACAGTCAAATATTTTGGCATAGTTTGGAGGTGCCACCCCCCGGGGATCCCCAAAAAATCATTTTTATGGATGGCTTATCCGGGGTGGCAGTGTTTTTTAATAGGAAAGATTTATTTCACCAGAAACTTTTGTCAACTCTTAAATTAATTCTGACTCAAATCTAACCCAAGCTCAAATGATTACTCTAAAACTATCCCCAAATCGAACCCTAATCCAAGCCCTAAGTAAAACTCTAATCTTAACCCCTAAAAAGCAAATGAAAAAAGCACTTATGAATATATTTCATTTTCGTTTTATTCTTTTTTACTAGAAAACTTTTAATGAAATAGTCACTCTTTTTAATATCAGTAGATATTTAAGAGACAAATATTTTGCATAGTTTGGGGGTTTCACCCCCCGAGGCTTCCCTTAAATGGACCCCCGAAAATCAATTTTTTGGACGGCTTAACTTAGGGTGACAGTGTTTTTTTTGACATCAGTAGATATTTAACAGACAAATATTTTGACATAGTGTGGGGGTGCCAGCCCCGAGCACCCTCCAAAAATCAAATTTTTAAATGGCTTAAGCTAGGGCATAGGCGTAGCCAGGATTTTTGATTGGGGGGGGGGGCAAACCACAAATCACATGCAATGACGTCATCAGAAATTTTCAAAAAAGGAAATTTTTGTGGGGAAAAGATATCGTAGAATGGAAGATCTGAAGCTGTAGCCTGTTGGCATTTAACCAGGATTTTGGTAAAGAAAAAGGGCGAAAACTAATAGTTAGATTGAGCAAATGTCTAACTTAGGAGACGTGTTGAGTAAGCTAGTGTACTCAAACGTATCACAGAAGGGGGTCTGGGGGCAGAGCCCCCAGCCGCCGGTGGCTATGGAGTGTGGGGGCGAAGCCCCCGGCCGCTGGGCGATTTTTGAACGTTTTTGGAAAAAAAAGCTATTTTAATCCCATTGGATCACATTTCGCAAGTGTTCACAGCCATTTGAAAGAACTGGATTTTTAACATTTGAAAATCAATCGAAAAAATTTAACTGTTCAATCCTCGTTTTACTTGCAATTAAAATCCAAAGCACGTTTGAAATCTTGCATTATGGTGCAAAATTTTAATTGTAAATGATTTGGTCCATGTAGGGGTAAGTAAGGCACATTGCCTCCAGCAATATTTTAGTAGTAAATAGTAATCCGCTCAGAGATTTTCCGTCAAGATTTTTGTTTTGTATGAAATTAACCAGTTATAGGAGTACATGTACGACCAGGGGGCCAGGTCCCCTTAATTGAAATTCAATAATTTGTTTAATGAGCATTTTCCCAAGCTATTTTTTTAAAAGTATTTTGTGCGTAAAAACTGGCGAGGTGGAGGTGATTTGCTATTGAAAAATGATACAATAGATGGTTACACTTACTAAACATGTTATTTCTGGGCCGGATTTACATTGCGCGGGGTCCCTGGAACTCAGAGGATTTTTGGAACATCTTCCTGCCAAATATAAGTGAAGACCAAAAAAGTCCTACTATCTGAGCGCTGGGCCCTGGCACTGTGCCATATGGCAAATACGGCGCTGGTTATTGCATTACGTTCATAAAAAGTTTAGATGAGGGCCTGAGGTAGCAACTTTTAGGACAAAAACCCACGATTTCACCCTGGTTATACGTTTAAATTGGGTGGAAAAATTGAATTAATGGGGTGCGCCGGCCCCCCTGGTCGTCAATACTATTTATTGCTAATTACTGTTGTACGCAAAGATGCTAAAAGAAACTGAAAACGAAGTAACAAGCTTTTTTGTTAAATTTTTGTCATTGGTGGCATTTAAATTGAGGGGGCCCGGGCCCCCTGTGCCACCCCCCTGGCTAGGCCTATGATTTTGAGATAAGATCGCGCCCTTAAGTTCTTTCATAACAAAAAAATATTTAAAGCAAAATTAAAATAACTTTTTTCCAAAACGTGGAGGACTCGAGTCAAGGCATTTGACAGTTTTTTGAAACCTCCACAAATTGCATGACATTATTATGACGTGGACACGTGGTCGTCATTATTATCACTTACTTTTGTACGCGTAAATCCTAAATTAAAAAAATCTGCAATTCCGGACAAGGACAACATACTGGCTATGTTCATTATATTTATCATTGGCAGTATTTCAATTGGGAGGTTTGCATTACCGCCTGTGTTATAGCATTAAGTGCATAATAACGTTAAACGAGGGTCTGGGGTTGCAACTTTTAGGATAAAACTCTTAAATTTTTCACAGGTTGTGCATATAAATTGTTAAAAATTTGAAGTAAGGGCCCCTGGCCCAGGACCCTTGGTGCAGTTAGGGGCCCTAGGGCACCCTGGTTATCAGTTAGGGGCTCCGGGACGTTGTTGGTTAGTTGCTCCGGCTGTTGGTTAGGGGCCCCGGGTTGTTAGTTAGGGGCCCCCTGGTTGTTAGTTAGATGCCCTGGGGGCCCTTGGTTGTCAATTAGGGGCCCGGGGCCCCCTGTTTGTCAGTTACAGGCCCCAGAGCCCTCGTTTGTCAGTTAGGGGCACCTGGTTGTTGGTTAGGGGCCCCGAGGCCTTCTGGTTGTTAGTTAGGGCCCCTGGTTGTCGGTTAGAGGCGCCCAGGTCATTGGTTAGGGGCCCTGGGGCCCCCTGGTTGTTAGTTAGGGGCCCCGGGGCTCCCTTGTCGTCCGTACCTGCAATAAAACATCGCTGGGCTATGTTGTCATAATTTTTTATCATTGGTGGTATATTAATTGTGGGGGGGTCGGGCCCCCTGCCCCCCCTCTGGCTACGCCTATGAGCTAGGGCACTAGTTTTTTTTTAATCTGTAGATATTTGCGTTGGTCGTTCATAGAGGTTGCTACTTAGCAAGCTCCCATCTAGTTTAAAGACTTTTGTCTTAAAACGAACTTTGACCAAAACAAATCATTCAGTCAGTATTGCCTCAGAAGTGTAAATGCAAATGCAGCAGTTAGCTGAGAAAAAGTAACCCAAAAATTAATTGATTTGCAGACTGTAACTGTTATATTGAAGAGATACTGCTCAAACTTGTTTTCATTGAAGAAATGACAATTATTACTTGAGGCAATAAAGAGATATAAACTAAAAAAAGGTGTTAAACTTTTGTTGCGAACGAAGAAAGAGTTGCAGACAGAACCCCCAAAAGTGCTCTGCGTTAGTGTGGTTACTCAGCCGCAGAAAGCCTGGTTCATACGAACGAACGATTGATTGACGCACCTTTATTCTCCTATTACGAGAAAGCGACTGTGGCGCTATTCTTCAGGCGATCCACACTAGCTTAGAAGTTGACCGTTTTGCAAGCTTTCTTGTTGACGTTTGACTTCTTTCCATGTAAATTTGCTGCATGTTTGAAGCCACTAAGCAGAGATAATCATAGTAAAGCGTCTTATGCAAGGACGCGACAATTAACGAGGCAGGTTGATCATTCATCATAGTCGTCGAAATTCTCGCAAAAACGACTGCTTTTTTACTCTCTCGGTCACGTTACCTACTGTAACATTCGCGTCAAAAGGACGCGTCCCGATGCGGTCGACCGGCTTGGTTGAGCAACCTACGAGCTACTCTCCAGCTCGAGTTAATAACCAATGCATCTGATTTTACTTCGTGGCTACTTTGGAGTGTGACGCTGCACCACTATCTTTAATCTGTTTGATTGCAAACCATTGGCAACGCTGCGTTTCAAACTTTCGAGACATCAGAAAAGGATGACCTTGCGAAATTTCAAGCAGATTAAGGAACGCGACGTTCGATAATCTGCATGAAAATTTGCGTCATCCTTTTATGATGTCACGGAAGTTTGAAACGCAGGGTTGCCAATGGTTTGGAGTCCAACGAATAAAATCTATTTCCTCAGATAAGAGCAGTGCCGTCGCTACGTAGAGGCCAGAGGGGGCCGTGCCCTCCCCTTACGACTGCTTATGCCCACCCATTTCGTTTTACTCAAAATACTTTTTTGGGACATCACGTATCGAAAAGACAACATGCAATAATGGAAAAAGGGTTAATAACCTTCAAACATAATTCTCGTTTGAAGTTTTCTCGACTCTGCGAAATTGCTGGCCACATACTGCTACACATAAATGTGATGCAGTAACATAGGCATAGCCAGGGGGGGGGGGTCCTGAGAGCCCGACCCTCCCCCCCCCCAATCGCAATGTCAGCAATAATAATTTTGTGACCAAAGAGGCTGTTCGTTCTTCAGTTTGTTACTCTTGTTCTGTTTTTACCTGGACTTCAGTCCGTGAAGACCTTTTTTTATTTTATTTTTGGTGTTCACCTAATTTTCGGGATAAATTCAACTCTTCCGTCCGTGGTGACCTTTTTTTGTGGGTCTTCGCTACGTAAATTGTGATTTGAACCCCCACAATTCTAAATTGGTCTCCAACTTAAATTTTGCCCCCCCTCCCAATCAAAAATCCTAAATCGGACTGTGAAGACTTTTTCTCTTTTATGGTCTTCACCTATGTGATTTGCTACCCCCCCCCCCATCAAAAATCCTGGCTTCGCCTATGCGCAGTAATCTGTCTTATTTTCACGTCTTTACGGATGTGTCGCGGAAAGATACTTTTGGTTCAAAATGCTTTTAATTCAAGCCCTCCCCTTATTAGCAAAATCCTGCTTGCGCTTCTGGTCGCATTACTGCTGCAGACAGATTTTTCAAGCGATTATATGGGCTGCATACCAATCGAGCTAAAAAACGCTGCCGGCCTTAAACCTCCCATTTTTTTCAGGCACGAATACAAAAGTTTTGAAATAGCGCATAATTTGTAGTCGAGAAATCTCAGTTTCTATGTACAAAAGTTCGGTATATTTTTGTGCCCCCCCCCCCCCCCCCCCCCGCTTTCGTTTGGTGCCCCTCACTTCGTTCGCTCTGGTGCTGATACTGGATAAGGGAAATATCAGAACAGGGTTTTGGGAACCTCTTTCTTCAACTTTGTTCAAGGTAGTTCTTATTTTTCCAATAAAACCGATTTTAATCAACATCACTTTAAATATTATTGCAAGATTAGTTTCACTTTAAATATCAGTATCACTGTAAATATCACGCAGTAACGCAGATAGGGGTAAAGGAAATGCGAGATGACCCTCCCCCCATTGGTATGTTAAAGCTCTACATTGTGTCTATTTCGCCCCAAAAATTTGCGATACTGCTCTCCTTTTGCAGGCAGACCGGCAACAAACGCTTTCCGTTTCTGAAAACCTTTTTTGTATTTAGATTAATTTCAGGAAAAAAATGTAAGTCCCCCTCGTTACAAAATCCTGCTTACGTCACTGCTTGCGCTATATTAACCCAAAAAATATTGGAAATTTTAGAGGCATTATATTTGATCCGCAACGTAGCTTTGGCTATCTCGCAAAATAAAAGCGTTATTGGGACTTTGCGCCAGCGCGCGTAATACCTATGTTTTTACTGGGTCATTTTATTAGATGGGCAATTTGAACATTCATTTGCTCATAACTCAAAAACGGTTAAATCTAGAACGTTGCATTTTGGACTCATCATATGAATTAATGAAAGCGTCGCGTGTGCCAACTTTTGGGATCCTAGATCTCGTGATTGTGAATAAAAACACAGAAAAGTGGTGATTTTTGAGTCAAAAATTTATTGATTCACTTGTAACTCAAAAACCACTTGATATGCAAATTTGATATTTGAACACAACATTGGTCTAATGAAGGCTTTATGCCTATCGAGTTTGGGGGTGCCCAGTCACGTGACCGAAATTTTACATGCTGATTATCGGAAAAAGCGGACAAATTTGCACCGGTATACCTCGGTAAGTACCGATATTGATGAAAAGTGGTTGGTGATTTTTGGATACACCATCAACCACTTTTATGTTCATTTACCTCAACTTTTTGAAACTAATTTTTCTTTTCTTTTTTTTTCGTTTTTCTTTTTCCAACCTAGCTGTCTACTTTTAAACCGATAGAGGCTCAGTATTAAAACTTTAAGCGATCCGGAGGACTAGTGTCCGCCTGAGATCGGGAGTACCACGTTGGGAGATTCCCTTAAACCGGTCCTCCAAAATTTTGAACTTTTAAACCATGAGAGCTAGATGGATCAAATTTTCAGAAAGGGTAGATATTACAAATAAACTAAATCTAACAAAAATTGGGGTGTCCCGATGGGGGTTCCCCCCAAATGGGATCTCCAAATTTTAAACTTTTTAACTACATGAAATTTTCAGATTAGGTAAATATAAAGAAAAGATAAAATTTGAGGGTGCCAAAATGGGAGTCCCCCTCAAACAAGTACGCCAAAATTCAAAATTTTTAACCATTTATGCTAGACACACGAAATTTTCAGGGTAGGTTAATATAACAATACAATAGACAGAGGTAAAGTCGAGGACCCAACGTTAGAGGCCCAACGTTAGAGGCCAGGGACGCAAAAAAAATCCGAGGCCAAGGACCGATTTTTCGAGGACAGGCCCTCTCAAGGCCAAGGACAGGAATGCTCGAGGTCAAGGCCAAGGACCAAGGACACAATTTTGCAAGTGGTTTCCAAAAAAAAAAGATCATCGCGCAGGAACTGCTAATTTAAGTTTTCTTTGGTTATTTTCCTTTTTCACGAATCAAAAAATAGTGCTGTTCTCGAGCTGAGGACAGGGCATTTTCGAGGACTTGTAGACTTCGAGGCCAACACAACACCAAGGATTTGAGCTTCAAGGTCAAGGACTTCAAAATGTGTCCTCGAGGACTCGACCTTTGACAACAGAATCTGTTAAAATTTAGGGGTGTTGAATACTGCAGCGAAGTTGGATACTGCCGCGAAGTTCCTGGATATCGCTCGCGATGTCACGTTCTAGTTATAAATACTCAAGTAGACGCAATGCCGTCGCCAAAGCAAACGTAGTGAGGGGGCACTAGCTGAAAGTGAGGGGGCAATAAAACAAACTGAACTTTTGCATTTAAAAACTGATCTTCAGATCTTGTTCGGCTACCAATACGCGCAATTTCAACATTTCTGTATTCATGTCTAAAAAAAGAGAGACTTATAAGGCTGGCAGCGTTTCTTAGCTAGCTTCGTCTGCGGCCCACGACCGCCCGAAAAAACTATCTACAGCAGTGAATGCTACCAGACACGCAACCAGGATTTTGCTAAGAGGAGTGAACGAAAAGTAAATTTTTTGCACAAAATTGTCTGATTTAGGCTCCGTACTAAACAAACTGATGCAACTCAAACGTGTCACAAACGGGGGCATAGTCAATAGTCATTAATTGTATAGTGACTGTGGACGGGGGCCTGGAGGCAGAACCCCTAGCCGCTGGGTGATTTTTGTGATTTTGCAGCAAAAAAAAGCGACTTTTGCGTCATTTTAATCGCACTTCGCACGGTTTAAAGCATACAAATCACGAAATTGCTAAAATTCAGAAGTTATTTCCAAGAAGAATTAAATTTCTTAGCCCCTTTAGCTCCCCCTTACTTCAGATCAAACCTAAAATACGTTTAAACACTCGTATTTTGAGGTTAAATTTATAAGTGACTTGGTTTAGGAAGCTTAAGCCCTTTCAACCTGATTGCGCCACAGACCGCGACCTCAAGATCTTGAGTGTACTTTAAAAACCAAAACAGCTGGTCTTTAAAAAACATGTTTTCAAGTATTGTTTCATGTCATGATCACTAACCAACGAAGTACCGGTAACGATTCTGCTGGTTAGATGAAATATGACGTCAGATTTATGTACAACAGTAATTGGTTGCCAGCAATTTCGCAAAGAATCAAGAAAACTTCATAGGAGAATTATGTTTGAACGTAATTACGCCAGTAGTATAAGATGAACGATTTCACGGCATTTGGGGTGTTTGGGGTGTAGGATGTTTGGGGTGTTTGCAAAATTGGGGCGTCATCCAATCGCGGCGTCTTAACCTTAAGTCTAACCCTAGCTAGTTGTTTGAAAGTTGGTCCTGCCTGAGTATCGAACCACCGCAGATGGTTTGCCTGGCTTCAAGTCTAAAGACTTTTAGTGTCTTGCTTGAGTACCGAACCACCGCAGGTGGTTTGTTAAATCACCGCAGGTGCCTGGCTTCAAAGTAGCCAGTTAAAAGTAACCCAAGGTCTAGTCTTAACTCTAAGTTTAGTGTAAGAATGGAAACTTAGTGTTGACCTGAAGAGTAACTGAGTACCGAACCACCGCAGGTGCCTGACTTCAAGTCTAAAGCTTGAAGAGTGCCCGAGTACCGAACCACCGCAGGTGGCTTGCTTCAAAGTAGTCGGTTAAAAGTGAATAGCCCGGTAGTTTCTAAGATGTTCTAGTTAACACTATGAAGTCTATTTTGTACGAACTTCGTGTAACTTGAAACGTTTCCTGTCGCGCTGCAGTTGAATTTCCGCTGCCGTGTCAAAATCGTGACAGCGGTTATCTAAGGTTTAGCTGTGAATCACTACCTTTTTGTTAATTTTTTCGAATATGGAGCGAGCATGGCGCAATACAACTTGTTTAATTCCGATGATGTCAGGGTTGGTTTGTTACTTTTTTTTTTCGAATATGGAACGAGCATGGCGCAATAGAACTTGTGTTTTAAATTCCAACCCAAATAGTAATTACCAACGCAATAGTAGGACTCGCCTGAAAGTCGAATGCAAATAATCTTCAAAGCTACTTGTAGTTTAACGTTTTTTCTAAGTTCGAATCAAAATATCCTTAACATTTCATCTTGCCTAAGATTCAAACCCAGAGCTAAATCTCTTTTGCTTAAAACCCAAGTGTCTTTTTTTACCTTGTCCAAGATTCGAAATTCTCAAAGAGATCTACCTCACACTTTTCCGCTTTAACTCGGTTGGTATTTTAAGTTATCTGATGGTATGCAATCTACGAAAACTGTCTTTTGTTATATTTTCCCAAAGGGAATACCTAAACCTATGCGCAAATTTTTCACACAGTTGCTTGAAAAGAGCTTAGTGATCTTTGGCTAGTTTCAAAGTATGTTACAAACATAGGTTATTCTTGAAAATCTCACCAAAACTCACAAGCATTTTCATCTTTGACGTACCTGAGGTTTGAACCACTGCAAGGTGTTTTTTCAAAGGAAAATCTAAAGTTCAATAATTCAACGAATGTCTTATGCAAGAGTCGAATCCAGATTATCAACGAGATTAGAGCGTGGTTCACCTGAAAATGAGTTTCAGAAAAAAATTTATAGATTACTCGTATTTCAATTTAGGGTTTGACCCGAGTACCAACGAAGTCGTTATATTTTGGAAATTTTAAAGTTTTATAAACCGCATAGCTTTTATTACATTTAAGACTTCTTTTCAGCAAAAAGTTTCTATTGCGTCTGTCTGGAAGGTATAGCTTGCAAGCGAAATATAAAACACAAGGGACGTTACGTGTTTCCTTGACACTTGTATAACGTAAAATTAAATCTACTCGACCGAGATTGAAAGTTTAAATCGCGGCAGAATAACTTGAATTTTACCGGTGTTATTGTACCTTGAAGTGTTGGATTTCACCTCAAAGAAGTAAAGTTGTATTTGACCAAAGTCACCTCATTACATTCGTCCAGCATTTCATCCCAAAATCTATCGAGAATAAAAACTTCCATAATCGCGGACGTATTCAGTTTTACAGGGTTTAATGCATTGCAGATACCTTCAATTTTCACCCCGAACCGTAAATCTTTTTTTTACCCAAGATTTAAAACCTGCATCACACTAAGCGTTTTTTTATTCGCACTCTTAACTAGTATGTAAATTCACCTGCAGTCACACATTTTTCATATTCTATCATCATGGGTGATTGCTGTGACTCCGTTGCACTACCCGTTAGTTCTACTACCTCAAGCAAAAATCCGAAGTTTCAATGTTTATTCCCCAAAAACAGGCATCTGAAAAAGTACGCTGACCGATTGGAAACTTTTACCGAATCGATCAATTGGCCAGGTGCACGAATTAAAGCGACCTGTCGTGAATTTGCTGACGCTGGTTTTTATTACCTCGGTGATCGAGATAGAGTCAAGTGTTTTTACTGCAACGGTGGTTTAAAAAATTGGGAACCGACTGATGACCCTTTTCAGGAACACGCAAAATGGTATCCGTTGTGTGAATACATTTTAAAAAAGAGAGGAGTTGAATTTGTCAAAAACGAAGTTAAAAAATACCGTGATTTGAAACGTCCGATTATAACAAATCCCGCTTCAGTTCAACTCGTTGGTGATTTGATGAAGTATCTGAAACCTCAACCAAAACTTCAGACTTCTCCGGCTTTTACTAATTCCAGAAAATTGAAAATGTGGCAATCAATAAACAATGAAATGGATCATGGAGAAAATGTGAGAATTCTGAAAACGCTAGGATTTGGGGAGGCGAAAATCAGACGCATTTTAACTCAAAGATATGAAGAACACGACAATAATTTTTATAACTTTGAAGATTTTCTTCAAGCGTTGTTGGATGCCCCTGAAGATCAACAAATGACTCTGGCAGAAGCAAGAAAAATTGTGGAAGAAGAAGGAAAATGTAAAAGATGCAAGAAAGAAGAAAGAGATGTGGTCTTTAAACCGTGTAAACATTTGGGTGTTTGTTTTCGATGTAGTGAATTTCTCACTCGATGTAACATCTGTGACGTAAAAATCGATAAAAAAGTGAGAGTCTATCGATCATAAATTACACCATCAATACTCAAACACGTTAACTGTCATGACCTATTCGTTCTAAGTTTACTATGATGTTTTAATTGTGAAATTCAGAAAAAAAAAGCAGAAATTCAACAGGAGGTGGCAGTAGACAGCTATCAGCTATGTTTCAAAATGGAAAACCTAACCTCGACGTTGTTTTTTGTATCTTCTCAACAACTACAAATCGCTGGTTATTAAAATGATGAAACTTGACATCTAACTCCCCAAGGTCACAAGCAACTTTTGTGACTGTTTATCCGCTGTGCGAAACCGACGAACAACGACTGGCGTGGCAAAGCGAATGAAACGCTGAAAAAAAAAAAACGCTACCGAAAATCTAACCGTTTTTTATTCAAAGTTGTGTTTTATTTGCAGTGTTTTTATTGTAATAAATCAACATTGGTATATTTTTTGTGTTGAACAAGACGAAAAGGCGAGTTTTTTATTATTTCCATTCACTCGACGAATCCCAAATTTGCGACATAAGTCTATTTTCAAGCGTTGCATAATTATAGGTAACTTGCTTCTCACACGTCTGGATTTCAAATAGAGGTTTTTTCGGTAATTATTAAAAACAACACCTTAAGAAAGTACTTCATGCTTTTAATAAAACTATTATTTCAAACAAACAAACAAAAAAATTGCAAAACTTGGAATCATTTTTCATAAAACTATTCTATGAATACAAGAAAATCATTAAAAATTTACAATGTTGGGTACACTTTTAAGGTGCAGACAGTATTCAAAACAAATAAGCACAACATTTTTGAATATTTTGATCAAATCATCTTGATGCAAACAAGAAAATTAAAATTAATTAACTTTCAGGCAAGAGTTTCGATTACTTACGTTACAATTTTCACTCAAGGCAAAGAAATTACCAGGAAGGAAGAGATTTTCGTAAACTTATTCCTTTGAAAACAATATTACGTTATAAAAAAAAAAAAAAAACAAAAAAAAACAACAAGATTTTAGATATCGAGCGATATTCATTTCAAGGTAAAATTATTGTTTTAAACAAAGAAATCGTAAGACCTCAACTATTTTTCACAAAAAAAAGTATCTGTGTATAAACAAGATTATTTGAAACTTGTAAGGTTTTAAGTAAGTTTTCGATGTTTAGATAGAATTTTTATTCAAGGCAAAAAATTTGTGAGGATTTTGTACTTTTGACCTACTTTTTCTGTGAAATCAAGCCAATGGTTGAAAATTTTACAATATTGGGTAAGTTTTTTAAGGCAAAGCAATTTTCAAGGTGAAGAAACGTAAGACTGTTTTTAAATTCCTTTAGGTAAACAAAAAATACTCCAAAAAAAGTTAAAATTTTAAGTAAGTAGCCGATGTTTGAGATAAAATTACTTTCCAAGTACAAGAAATTGTAAGACCTTGAATGTTTTTTGATCAAACTATTCCTATGTAAACCAGGAACTTAAAAAATTTGAGATTTTAGACAAACGCTTTTGTTTTTTACGCTACCGTTTTCGCTCAAGACAGAGAAATTGTTAGGTTTTAATATAGTTTATTGAATTGATCCCTATAAATCAATATAACGCGACTACAAAGCCAAAATTTTAGAGAAATATTAATTAAAAGTTATCGAATGATATTCATTATTAGGGTGGAATTATTGTTTTAAACAAAGAAAGCGTAACACTTCAATTATTTTTTTAGCTAAACTAACCCTAAACAAGACTAATCAAAAAACTAGTAAGATTTTATTCAATACAAAGAAATTGTATGACTTTGAGATATCTTGAAACAAAATTAACTCTGTGCAAACAAGAAAATCGCTAAAATATTTTAATTAGGAAATTTTTGATTCAAAGTACAAAAAACTACGTTTCAAGTAAATTTATAACCGAGATCACGAAAAGAGGTTTAATTTTGAACGATTTTCCAGAATAATTATAAAAAATAAGGTTTTCAAACAAGAATTTTAATTCAAGCTAAATAAATGTTGAAGATAATTTGCAAAATTATCCCCATATTCCAAAAAAATTTTAGGTAAATTTTCGCTTTCTAAATAAAACTCAAGAAAATGCAAGTCTTTCAACGTCTTTGACCAAACAGTTCTCATGAAAACAAAAATACGGTTAAAATTTTTTCTATGTTAGGTAAGTTTTTTAAGTAAAAGTAATAATCAAGATAAAGAAACCCAAGATTTCGATCAAAGTATTGCAACACAAAGAAAAAAGTTCATAACTAGTTCAAGTTTTGGGTGAGTTTTTCGATTTATTTACGTTCCAAGTTCCATTCAAGTCAACTAATTCGTAAGGTTTTAAGATATTTTGACGAACTTACCCCAATAAAACAAGACCAAGTAATAAAAAAACACAAGTTCTTAGAAAAATTTTGATTAAAAGTTGTCAAATAATATTCGTTTTAAGGTTGAATTGTCGTTTTAATCAAAGAAATTGTACGATTTTGCGATATTTATGCAAAACATCTTGATACGAACAAGGAAATTGCTAAAACTGGCGTAAATTTTATAACTCGAGACGATAAGACAAAATTTAATGTCGAATGACACCAAAAAAATAGCGAAAGATCTTGTTTTAACTCAAGATAGAGTGTAGTTGAATAAAATTTTACGGTATTTTAGTAAAAAAATCAGCGAAAAACTAAAAAAAAAAATTGTTAAAAAGTTTAAAATGCTAGGTAAACGTTTTAATTTCAAAGTACAAAAAAGATCATTTTTACTTAAACTTTCAATTTAAAAAGACGAAATGTAAGATTTTTTACAAAACTGTTGCTTCGACAACAAAAAAATTGAGGTTTATTGACTAAAATTAATACACATTCCCTATTTTGGTTAAATTTTATGGCATTTTAGCAAAAAAATCAGTGTAAAACCAAAAAATTGTTAAAAAGTTTAAGATGTTGGGTAAACGTTTTAGTTTCAAAGTAGAAAAAAAGATTATTTTTACTGAAATTTTCAATTTAAAATGATAAAGCGTAATATTTTTTACAAAATTATTGCTACGACAACAAAAAAGTCGAAGTTTATTGACTAAAATTAATAAACATTCCCTATTTTGGTTAAATTTTATGGTATTTTAGTAAAAAAATTAGTGTAAAACTAAAAAATTGTTAAAAAGTTACAAATGTTAGGTAAACTTTTTTGTGTCAGAATAGAAAAAAGATTATTTTTGCTAAAATTTTCAATTTAAATGATGAAACGTAAAATTTGTAGAAAATTATCGCCACGAAAACCAAAAAGTTAGACTTTTTTGATTAAAAATAATGAACATTATCGTTTTTAGTTAAGTGATTTGCTAGACATTTTAATGGTTTAGAATATTTTCTACCAAATGTTGGTAAAAATATAAGAGCCTAAGAAAATTGCTTGGTTTAAAAATTGTTAAAAATCACCGTTTCCAAGGAAAAAATTCAATTTGAAACAAACAAAGCAAAACAATTTAATGTGTTTTTACAACAAGACTTGCATCAAACCACGAAAATCGATAAAAGATTAATATGTTAAACAAGTTTAATGATGTTTATGGTAAAAACTTCATTTAAGACAAAGGAATCACACGATTTTAAGATATTTTTGACAAAATTATTTTTCACAAATGCAAGAAAGTTAATCAAAGGTTGCGATTTATTACAATGTTTTTGTTGAAAGTAGAAAAAATAGCTGCTTTTTACGTTAAAATTGTTAATCAAGTCTCAGAAACTTGAATTGAAACAATAACAACAATAATTAACGCTTCAGATTTTGCATATTTGTGTGTCTAACGTCTGAAATATCGATACTTTGAAACTTACAGAAGGATCTACATGTTGCTTTTTAATATCTTTGAACTTCGAGTTTGTTTAACAACGCAAAAAATCAAATTGGAACAACTCGTTTTTCAGGTTCGTATTAACCAGGCGCTCGTCTGCACCTATCTAATCAAACCAACACAGAGCACCTTTTTGGGAGTTTTATTTCCAAGTATTTTATCAGGCTGGTCCACCACAACAGGTATTGACTACTTGATCCAAATGGTAAATAAGCTTAAAGAGACTTTCCCGGGGACACAACGATGCATTATTACCGGTTAGAGAATTGAACACAGTCAGCAGCCTTTCCAACGCTCAACCACTGCCTATCGCCACCGCTCTTTTCAGGTCAAAACATATTATGACTGTAGTTTTCTAAGTTTTAAATGCTTGAGATCTAAAATTTGGCAACGTATAATTCGCAATAAAAATCCATTCTCGCATTTCTTCGCATTTTGAGTCGTGTTTAGACAATATTGCTGTCGGACGTGTAATTTTTTGTGTCGCAACCAGAGTCGCGTAATGTTTTTTCCCAAGTCGAAGCTATATGACTGTACTTTTCGAGGCTTTTATGAATTCTTTTACCACTTTGATTTGTAAGTTTTTTCTTCGAAACATTAGTTTTTAGAATAAGGTTTGTTGTTTGTCTTGCAGATATCAGAATCTAAAGTCTAATATACATTGTTCATAGGATTTCAAAAAATTTGATGCTGTACAACTAAACGTTCAAAACAATTTGTAAACGCTATGTGATAAAGTTTTTTTTTAGACCCGAACATCTGATCGAACAGCTTTCAAAACGCCCAAGATTTTTTAACGTTTAAGATTACATCAAGTACCAAGAAATTACAGATTTTGTTTACTTTTTCCAAAGTACTGAAAAAAGGTTATGATTGAAAAAATGTTATGATGAAAAAAATGTTACTTTGAGACATTGTTATTGAGGCATGATCAAAAGCGTCCGCGGGACAAGGTCGTAAGTCGTGTATAAAATTAATTTCAATAATTTTAATTTAATTAATTTATTAATTTTCAATTCAAAAAATTTAATTTTAATAATTTTAATTTAATTAATTTTAATAATTTTCAATTCAAAAAATTTAATTTCAATAATTTTAATTTAAACAATTTATTAATTTTCAATTCAAAAAATTTAATTTCAATAATTTTAATTTAATTAATTTATTAATTTTCAATTCAAAAAATTTAATTTTAATAATTTTAATTTAATTAATTTTAATAATTTTCAATTCAAAAAATTTAATTTCAATTATTTTAATTTAAACAATTTATTAATTTTCAATTCAAAAATTTTAATTTCAATAATTTTAATTTAATTAATTTGTTAATTTTAATAATTTTCAATTCAAAAAATTTAATTTCAATAATTTAAATTTAATTAATTTATTAATTTTAACACTTTTCAATTCAAAAAAATTAATTTCAATAATTTTAATTTAAATAATTTATTAATTTTAACACTTTTCAATTCAAAAAAATTAATTTCAATAATTTTAAGTTAAACAATTTTAATTTATTAATTTTATACACGACTTACGACCTTGTCCCGCGGACGCTTTTGATCATGCCTCAATAACAATGTCTCAAAATAACATTTTTTTCATCATAACATTTTTTCAATCATAACCTTTTTTCAGTACTTTGGAAAAAGTAAACAAAATCTGTAATTTCTTGGTACTTGATGTAATCTTAAACGTTAAAAAATCTTGGGCGTTTTGAAAGCTGTTCGATCAGATGTTCGGGTCTAAAAAAAAACTTTATCACATAGCGTTTACAAATTGTTTTGAACGTTTAGTTGTACAGCATCAAATTTTTTGAAATCCTATGAACAATGTATATTAGACTTTAGATTCTGATATCTGCAAGACAAACAACAAACCTTATTCTAAAAACTAATGTTTCGAAGAAAAAACTTACAAATCAAAGTGGTAAAAGAATTCATAAAAGCCTCGAAAAGTACAGTCATATAGCTTCGACTTGGGAAAAAACATTACGCGACTCTGGTTGCGACACAAAAAATTACACGTCCGACAGCAATATTGTCTAAACACGACTCAAAATGCGAAGAAATGCGAGAATGGATTTTTATTGCGAATTATACGTTGCCAAATTTTAGATCTCAAGCATTTAAAACTTAGAAAACTACAGTCATAATATGTTTTGACCTGAAAAGAGCGGTGGCGATAGGCAGTGGTTGAGCGTTGGAAAGGCTGCTGACTGTGTTCAATTCTCTAACCGGTAATAATGCATCGTTGTGTCCCCGGGAAAGTCTCTTTAAGCTTATTTACCATTTGGATCAAGTAGTCAATACCTGTTGTGGTGGACCAGCCTGATAAAATACTTGGAAATAAAACTCCCAAAAAGGTGCTCTGTGTTGGTTTGATTAGATAGGTGCAGACGAGCGCCTGGTTAATACGAACCTGAAAAACGAGTTGTTCCAATTTGATTTTTTGCGTTGTTAAACAAACTCGAAGTTCAAAGATATTAAAAAGCAACATGTAGATCCTTCTGTAAGTTTCAAAGTATCGATATTTCAGACGTTAGACACACAAATATGCAAAATCTGAAGCGTTAATTATTGTTGTTATTGTTTCAATTCAAGTTTCTGAGACTTGATTAACAATTTTAACGTAAAAAGCAGCTATTTTTTCTACTTTCAACAAAAACATTGTAATAAATCGCAACCTTTGATTAACTTTCTTGCATTTGTGAAAAATAATTTTGTCAAAAATATCTTAAAATCGTGTGATTCCTTTGTCTTAAATGAAGTTTTTACCATAAACATCATTAAACTTGTTTAACATATTAATCTTTTATCGATTTTCGTGGTTTGATGCAAGTCTTGTTGTAAAAACACATTAAATTGTTTTGCTTTGTTTGTTTCAAATTGAATTTTTTCCTTGGAAACGGTGATTTTTAACAATTTTTAAACCAAGCAATTTTCTTAGGCTCTTATATTTTTACCAACATTTGGTAGAAAATATTCTAAACCATTAAAATGTCTAGCAAATCACTTAACTAAAAACGATAATGTTCATTATTTTTAATCAAAAAAGTCTAACTTTTTGGTTTTCGTGGCGATAATTTTCTACAAATTTTACGTTTCATCATTTAAATTGAAAATTTTAGCAAAAATAATCTTTTTTCTATTCTGACACAAAAAAGTTTACCTAACATTTGTAACTTTTTAACAATTTTTTAGTTTTACACTAATTTTTTTACTAAAATACCATAAAATTTAACCAAAATAGGGAATGTTTATTAATTTTAGTCAATAAACTTCGACTTTTTTGTTGTCGTAGCAATAATTTTGTAAAAAATATTACGCTTTATCATTTTAAATTGAAAATTTCAGTAAAAATAATCTTTTTTTCTACTTTGAAACTAAAACGTTTACCCAACATCTTAAACTTTTTAACAATTTTTTGGTTTTACACTGATTTTTTTGCTAAAATGCCATAAAATTTAACCAAAATAGGGAATGTGTATTAATTTTAGTCAATAAACCTCAATTTTTTTGTTGTCGAAGCAACAGTTTTGTAAAAAATCTTACATTTCGTCTTTTTAAATTGAAAGTTTAAGTAAAAATGATCTTTTTTGTACTTTGAAATTAAAACGTTTACCTAGCATTTTAAACTTTTTAACAATTTTTTTTTTTAGTTTTTCGCTGATTTTTTTACTAAAATACCGTAAAATTTTATTCAACTACACTCTATCTTGAGTTAAAACAAGATCTTTCGCTATTTTTTTGGTGTCATTCGACATTAAATTTTGTCTTATCGTCTCGAGTTATAAAATTTACGCCAGTTTTAGCAATTTCCTTGTTCGTATCAAGATGTTTTGCATAAATATCGCAAAATCGTACAATTTCTTTGATTAAAACGACAATTCAACCTTAAAACGAATATTATTTGACAACTTTTAATCAAAATTTTTCTAAGAACTTGTGTTTTTTTATTACTTGGTCTTGTTTTATTGGGGTAAGTTCGTCAAAATATCTTAAAACCTTACGAATTAGTTGACTTGAATGGAACTTGGAACGTAAATAAATCGAAAAACTCACCCAAAACTTGAACTAGTTATGAACTTTTTTCTTTGTGTTGCAATACTTTGATCGAAATCTTGGGTTTCTTTATCTTGATTATTACTTTTACTTAAAAAACTTACCTAACATAGAAAAAATTTTAACCGTATTTTTGTTTTCATGAGAACTGTTTGGTCAAAGACGTTGAAAGACTTGCATTTTCTTGAGTTTTATTTAGAAAGCGAAAATTTACCTAAAATTTTTTTGGAATATGGGGATAATTTTGCAAATTATCTTCAACATTTATTTAGCTTGAATTAAAATTCTTGTTTGAAAACCTTATTTTTTATAATTATTCTGGAAAATCGTTCAAAATTAAACCTCTTTTCGTGATCTCGGTTATAAATTTACTTGAAACGTAGTTTTTTGTACTTTGAATCAAAAATTTCCTAATTAAAATATTTTAGCGATTTTCTTGTTTGCACAGAGTTAATTTTGTTTCAAGATATCTCAAAGTCATACAATTTCTTTGTATTGAATAAAATCTTACTAGTTTTTTGATTAGTCTTGTTTAGGGTTAGTTTAGCTAAAAAAATAATTGAAGTGTTACGCTTTCTTTGTTTAAAACAATAATTCCACCCTAATAATGAATATCATTCGATAACTTTTAATTAATATTTCTCTAAAATTTTGGCTTTGTAGTCGCGTTATATTGATTTATAGGGATCAATTCAATAAACTATATTAAAACCTAACAATTTCTCTGTCTTGAGCGAAAACGGTAGCGTAAAAAACAAAAGCGTTTGTCTAAAATCTCAAATTTTTTAAGTTCCTGGTTTACATAGGAATAGTTTGATCAAAAAACATTCAAGGTCTTACAATTTCTTGTACTTGGAAAGTAATTTTATCTCAAACATCGGCTACTTACTTAAAATTTTAACTTTTTTTGGAGTATTTTTTGTTTACCTAAAGGAATTTAAAACAGTCTTACGTTTCTTCACCTTGAAAATTGCTTTGCCTTAAAAAACTTACCCAATATTGTAAAATTTTCAACCATTGGCTTGATTTCACAGAAAAAGTAGGTCAAAAGTACAAAATCCTCACAAATTTTTTGCCTTGAATAAAAATTCTATCTAAACATCGAAAACTTACTTAAAACCTTACAAGTTTCAAATAATCTTGTTTATACACAGATACTTTTTTTTGTGAAAAATAGTTGAGGTCTTACGATTTCTTTGTTTAAAACAATAATTTTACCTTGAAATGAATATCGCTCGATATCTAAAATCTTGTTGTTTTTTTTTGTTTTTTTTTTTTTTTTATAACGTAATATTGTTTTCAAAGGAATAAGTTTACGAAAATCTCTTCCTTCCTGGTAATTTCTTTGCCTTGAGTGAAAATTGTAACGTAAGTAATCGAAACTCTTGCCTGAAAGTTAATTAATTTTAATTTTCTTGTTTGCATCAAGATGATTTGATCAAAATATTCAAAAATGTTGTGCTTATTTGTTTTGAATACTGTCTGCACCTTAAAAGTGTACCCAACATTGTAAATTTTTAATGATTTTCTTGTATTCATAGAATAGTTTTATGAAAAATGATTCCAAGTTTTGCAATTTTTTTGTTTGTTTGTTTGAAATAATAGTTTTATTAAAAGCATGAAGTACTTTCTTAAGGTGTTGTTTTTAATAATTACCGAAAAAACCTCTATTTGAAATCCAGACGTGTGAGAAGCAAGTTACCTATAATTATGCAACGCTTGAAAATAGACTTATGTCGCAAATTTGGGATTCGTCGAGTGAATGGAAATAATAAAAAACTCGCCTTTTCGTCTTGTTCAACACAAAAAATATACCAATGTTGATTTATTACAATAAAAACACTGCAAATAAAACACAACTTTGAATAAAAAACGGTTAGATTTTCGGTAGCGTTTTTTTTTTTTCAGCGTTTCATTCGCTTTGCCACGCCAGTCGTTGTTCGTCGGTTTCGCACAGCGGATAAACAGTCACAAAAGTTGCTTGTGACCTTGGGGAGTTAGATGTCAAGTTTCATCATTTTAATAACCAGCGATTTGTAGTTGTTGAGAAGATACAAAAAACAACGTCGAGGTTAGGTTTTCCATTT